>NW_019775634.1:0-15136 GCF_001039355.2 Lingula anatina | reverse complement strand
CACACACACACACACACACACACACACACACACACACACACACACACACACACACACACACACACAACTACCTACGTTTTAGATTTGCTTGGCATTTAATCATAACTTCAATTTTGCAAGCTTTGAGAATAATTTTGACCCAGGACTTTTTATCATACAATAATGAGTAAAGCATCCAAAATTCGCCTTCACCAGTTAGTATGATGGATTTCTTGGAAGTGTTGTAATTTTATTGTTACCATTTTACACTTTCATATTCCAGGAACTGTACCATGTCCACAAGCCAGAGTCTGTCACAGATCAGTTGTCTATGGAGAGGAAGCTGCTGGAGTGTGCCTTGAAGGAGTGGGATAATTTACCCACCATGGGGTCATCGTACTCCCCACAGATACAGAAAGACGTAAGTTATTTGTCACAGGCATATGAGGGTCCAAGCAGAAAGTTGTGTTTGAAAAGATGTCTGTAAGAATGTGTAAATGTTGACATCACCATATATCTGCTATTATTTTTTAATTTGCAGTATTTTGACATTTTGATAGGGATACCCAGTCTTTGTGTTTCCATGACATTTAAGTTTGGTATAAATAAAGGCTGTCCTAGCTGGCCAAATATCAATCAACCTGTCTGCTGCACTTGTCAGTGTATTGTGTTAAATTGATAAATTAATTCTGATACAACACAGGTTGGAAGAGATATAAATGGAAAAAGAATCAAGTTTGGATTTATTCATATCAGTTCACTGCCGTTTTTCCCCAGCTGTTCTCTGATGTGTTTGTTGAAGATCCACTGTTTGTGTGTGAGATAGCCCAGACCCTGGTGGCTCAGGAGGAGGAGAACCCAGCCAACAAGTCCACCAAGGAGAAGACTGTGGCCAGAATCAGGGCTATAGGAAGGCTGATGGAGGTGAGGGCACAGAAAACACTGTAAAAGGCAGGAAGCCCTCCCTCCCCTAGACTTCCACTGTTTTGTGGATTGTGTGAAAAATTTAGCACTTTCATGAGTGGTATGTCATGTGGTATGAATGCCATGTGTGGTATGTCATTCAGGTTATCAGGTTGTAGAATTATTAAAGAGGGGAGAAGGACATTTTTTTTTCTTTTTATGATGAAAAAAAAAGAGTTTGGGGCATTTTAATGTGAATAACTTTTTCTTTCAAAGAAAAAATGTTGCAATATATAAATAATTTATTTAATGGATATTTTACTTCATATTCTCGCAGGCTGTGACTCTGAGATACAGGTTGATGGATGCAGCATCGGAGTCTGAAATCCTGTCTAAGGTATCATAGGGGGCAGCACATACTTAATTTTCAAGAAAATAAATCTATTATCTTTGATTGGTTATTTCAGTAGAAAATATGCTGTAACTAAAGCAAAACATGCAATTATAAAAAATATCACAAAGTTGAAAGAAGACTCATCATGGAATTCTTTCTTTAAAATTTCTTATCAAATATGTCCATTTCTGCAAAAGAGTAAAACAAATTTAATAAGTTTCTGAATTTTATCAGACATCCAATAATTTGATGAAATACATAAAAGATTTTAAATCTTTGACCAGACTAAGTTATAACACTAAAAAGTTTAATATTAGATCTAAGAACTTTTTATACAATCTACATACGTAGTAATTAAGTTCAATTTGTTCACTTGTTACAGTTTTTAACAAGAGACATGTTTCTCAACAGTTCTAATTCTCAGTTATTTATCCCCAGGTGTACAGAAAACAGTCAGTAGAGCTGAGTTTTGATGAGTACCACCTGTTCCTGCAGTTTGTCCAGTTTGAGTTTGCCACAGTGAAGCCAGATGCTGGTAAACCTCCCCCAGTGTACATCACTGCCATTCAGGAGGACGACTTTGGGGTGGCCAAGTAAGGACTCAAAGTTGATTACAATAATAATATTTTTATTTATTTTTTGTTTATTTGTTTATTTATCTATGTACCCTATCTAAAACCATTGAAAAAATTATCATTTGTAAACCCATTTTAGGTTTATGATTTTGTAATCACTCACATACTGGAGATAGAGACTGGTGCAATTTCAAATTGAACTAGGTTAATAGATGGTTGTCTTAAAATGGTTTAGGACCATTAGGGATGCTGTGGTTATCAAGAAGAATTTAATGAAACTTCTGGAAAATTGAAATGTTTATGCCGTGCATTAGTCTAATGCACATTGTATTCCTCATACAAATAAATTAATTTCCAAACTCTCTTCTTTAGATATGTCCCCAACCATTTGTATCTTGGAATCCATGAGCTGGACCAGGGCCACGTGGGAAGGTTCAGCTTCAGGAGCAGAGATGGCGTCTTACAGGTACGCTGCTAACAGACAAACATATGGCATAGATTAACTTTACAGCTCCCCCTGCCTTTCCACATCAAACATTTGTGATTTCTTCCTTTCTCATTTTCTAATTTCACAATCGCAATCTAGATTAAGTTACACAGTAAAATGGCCATATATGTTATTGCTGTAGCTTGTATGTGCACCTCTTAGTATAAAGTTATTGAGTTCACTGTTTTCCTATATCAACATTACAGGTGATGAAGGGTCAGGGACTGGAGAGTCTGCAGGCCGTGTACATGACACAAGTGGTCCATAAAAATGCTCTGATTTCAGCCGTGCTGCAGGCAGACGCATGTTTACCAACTAAACAGACACCCCTGGAGATAAAAAGGTAAAGGCCAGTCTCTAGTCAAGCTGTGCTTGCTTAAATTTTGGTTATTACTTGTTAAAAATAATTTCAAACATCTTATAGTCCAACATTTTACTTTTTCTGACAAGAAACCAACTAACTTTGCAAAACTTTTGGATCAACATTTTAACTTTTTCTAGCAAAAACATTGCTCAGTGCAAATATAGTAACTCATGTTGTTTGAATTTAATGAGTAATATTCATGCGAGGAAATCTCTGTTAGAATAATATTTAACTACAAGTGCTTTAACAAACAAAGAAACTTATAATTTAAACTAAAATGCATTCTGGTTCCCAGTGTTGGCATTGGAGCTATAACTGATGACTCCAAAAGTGAGAAAAGCTCAGTTACCATAGGAACAGCAATGTCGGCATCCACCCAAGGGGCAGCACTGCAGTCCAAGATAAACTTCCATAAAACCAAAGGAAGGTCTCCAGAAGCCTTTGTCTCTTTACAAATGGAGAAGGTAAATATAATGTGAAAGGGCACAGTTCCTAAGACCTTGAACTATTATAATATTCTATACAAATACTCTTGGCAGTGGGCCTTTCAAACAATTAAGTTCTAAAAATATAAATCATTGAAAAACATAGTGAACATGGACTTTTATGATTTGTCACATTTTGAGTTAAAACTTTCAGCTGTTGAAATAGGAACACATGCATGCACATGCACCTGTGTGCACACACCAGCATACTCATGCACACACACACACACACACACACACACACACACACACACATACCTGTATTTAGCTGATATGGATAGGGTACACTGATATTAAGTTTACCATGGTATGTTTTTCCTTCAGGCTCCATTCAGAGACTTGATGTTAAATGAGTACCTGTCCAAGAAGGCGTCCATGGGAACGGTGCTCAGGAACCCAGAAGAAGTGGAGAAATTAAAAAGGTAATGATGGTATTTACTTAAATGCTTCTTTGTTTGTTTGTTTGTTTGTTTGTTTTAGAAACTCAAAAGTTATTCATATTTCTTTGTTCCATGAAATACTATGTGACATTGCAGTTTTTCTTAACATAGTCAGTGAAAATATTCCGTGGTTAAAAATATCAAAAGTTTTATTGCAACTGCCTTGCCGTATGTCATTTTGATGACACCTTTGACTGAATGAAATGCCTTAATACCCAATTACATATAGAGAATTTAATTTATTGATATGTCTGTATAAGATAATATGAAATGAATTCCTAAAAATGTTGTTTATTGTCTACTTCAGGAGACTTGTGCGCGAGTTCTGTCACCGTAGCTGGGAGCGCATTTCTCAGTACTCACTGAGAGCTCAGATTATAGCTTACTACAACGGCATACTGGGCCTGCTGCAAGATTTCCCTAACATTAGGTAACAAATTGATATTTTTTTTCTTTAAGTATGAGTTTGGGTTGCATCATCAAACAATTGAATGCATATAAATTGAAAACAAAAATCCTTTAATTAAAATAATGAAAATTTTATTTTTACATTTATTCATTTCATTTATTTCCAAAAGAAATATTCTACAGAAGTAGAGAATTTTTAAAAATGACCAAGGCTTGTTTTTCTTTTGCCCAGGGACACATATTTTATGCTGGGAGAAGCCAATGAGAAGAAGAATGAAAAGATGGACAGTCTGGCTGGTCTGGAGGCTGATCCAAGGTAAATGAGGGGCTTCTTCCTCAGGACTTACTCTGCTATGTCTGATATTTGCTGATGATTGAGAAATAATTTGATATCATTCATGAAGGGGAAAAAAGTACATTTTTGAATGCAATAGATCCTTTTATATTAAATTATAGAAACAGATGGAATTTTTTTTATTTCCCAAACAGCATTTTGTTAAAAATATTGTACAGACTATTGATTTCTTAGAAAACTAGTTGGTTTCCTGTCAATTTTTTTTCCCCTTTTTTTAAGTTTGAAGTGGTTAAAAATATGAAATTTAATAACAAATTTTCAGACAAAATGATATATTAAAATTATTTTGGTATGATTCTACTGCATTCTTCAATTTTCTCAAAGGGAGTTAAAAAAGAGACCGAGAAGAGTACTCACAAAAGACGGCAAGCATGTCCTCAACATCTGGTTCATTCCACACCATTCAGAAACTTTAATAATCTACAAACACATGGACAACGAGGAGTGCGGACATGCATTACGACTTCACCTGCGCATTGTGGCCTCATTGCACGACATCCTGCAGTACCTTTGTGCACATTCCAAGCTGGGCAGTTCGCACGCACGACTGGGTTCAAAGAAGATGGATTTTGTGTCAGCTGATTGGGGAGG
The DNA here is from genome assembly GCF_001039355.2 of Lingula anatina. Next base: position 10,155 of record NW_019775634.1, on the reverse strand, counting down.
CACTGAAGGCATAGGTACTTATAGCAGTAGATAAATGCATAAGTAAAAGTCTGTATTGATGGTTTCTCTCTCTCTCTCCCCCCCCTCCCCTAAATCCCCTGAAGGCATTTTTTATATACAGTTACTACGGTGTCTACGAAGATTCTTGCATCTGTCCATATAGCTGCAACAGATGAATCTTTTTAATCAATATTTTTAACATCAATATAATGGTATTGGTAGTTTCTCATTACATTTCTCCCAAATAAGTTAAATTTGTATTTTGACTATACACATCACATACCTTCACTTACTTTTAGGGAGATGTTTTAAATTTCCAAATCAATGTTTACGATTCTAATCTGTTTTCCAGGGGCTGACCTTCGTGAGATACAGAAGCAGATTGACTTCTTAGAGAGCCCCACTGACCCTGAGCAGATAGCAACCTTCCTGCAGATGAGACGCGAGGTCATGTTCCTGGAATTTGAGACGGCAGTCAGGCACAGCATGAGAGATACATTCCTGGCCACTGGGAATTCTCATGCCTATAAGGTAATTGATGTAAAGATAAATGCCTAGTTCTCAAAAATATTTCATTTTGTCAATTTGCCCTTGGCCATAACCTGTCTAGATCATTAGTCTAAGGCAGATTACAATTTTGCCTAACTATTGATCAGCATTGTGTTCATTCTGATAGCCATATGTCCTACATTAACACCCTTCCCACATCAATTTGGATCCACCTTACTTGGTGCATATAATAATTTTGAACTGAAGTTAATCTAACAAGATAACCGTGATCAGATGGCCTGCTGACTTAGTCCACAATAAAAGCAATTTCAACGACAAATGTGTGTCTTCCATGTCCTGCAATGATTCTTTTTACTTTTTTAATACAAAAGGTTTTAAGATAAGGTTATCTTTTCCATAGGCCATCACCAAGAACATGTACTACGCCCTGCCAGCGCTGAGCAATGTCCAGGAACCGTGTCTGACCGCCATGTATCTCAATGTACCAGAGCCACTGGAGGCCAGGGACCTGAAGGCTAGTCAGCTGTATCCATGGAGGGCATTTATTAACAGGTGATTACCCTGAGGCTCAGAGGTTACTGGGAACTCACTTGACTGTGTTATCAGCATGGCTGTGCTGTTTTCAGGAAGTGGTTCTGGTGACCTCTGAAATTCGGGGTTTTTCTCAAAAATGGGCAGATTGAGGGACTGCTGAACTCAGTCACTGACTTTGATCACTCGGAGTCATTCTCTTTGCGGTTTATTTATTTAAAAAATGTTCACAGATTTGCTTTGCAAATGCTTTGAAAATACAGTTTATTTTGGTTACGATTATTTCAGTTTTTTGTATTATTTTTGTCACTATAACATTGGTTTAGTTAAATTAATGTCATTTTGCTGCAGCAAATTAAGGGAAGTTTGAAGAGACATAAATGCAAATTATGTTTCTGATTAATTTCTTGACTAATTCTTGTGACTAGGACTTAAATATTTCTTGACTTAAAAATTGGAATGTTACAGCTGTTTTGTCTGCTTTTACAAAATTACAATAACTGTCATAAGAAGGCTTCCTCAAAATTTTGAAACTTAATGAAAAACATAACTAGAATATTTCCCTTCTATTTAGGAATGGTCCATTCCCTCTGATGTTCTGGCAGTTTCAGCAGATAGAATACAACATGCAGCTGTGTTTGGCAGGACTGAGAGATGTGGATAGGTGAGGTTTGATTGATCTTTGAACTTGTGTTTATGTATTGATTTTTTTTTCATGTCCTAATTATTTTTTCATTTTTTGACATTTTTTCACATATTTTCTCAATATGTAAATATTGGTAAGTAGAATGATACTCTTTGGCATTGTTTCTTATGCAGTAAGACTTTGAAATGGAATTGAGACTGGTACCCATAAGAAAACGGAATACTGCAATGCATTATTTTTTTCATTTTGTTCTTTACCTGAAACAGCATATACAGTACTTGGACCTGATGAAAGCACTGGTTGGAGAGCTATATGCTCTTAGTTGTTATCCTTTTTAACATATGATTCCTTCCCACAATTCTCTTGTTCTCTGTATCTAGGCATGTTGCAAATGGAGAAATTCTTGGTGTGTCTCTTCTCATGGAAGACGTGCTCCAGAGTGGTTACTATGACACATCCAATGTCTCAGCAGATGATGACGAGGAGGAAGATGTGGAAACGAAGAGCAGGCTCAGTGTAACTCCCAAACCCTCTAGACCAGGTAGGTCTCTACACTGCCTAGAATATCTTGCTTTAGATGTAAAATATAATTCACTATGCTTGTAGTCAAAAAAAAAACTTTTTTAAATGAAAAATAACAGTAGTGAATATAGATGTTAGTAGCAATTTCATGGTTTCCTTGGGATAATGGTAGCTTTATAAATAGTTTTTTTTTTTTAATTTTGTGATATGTTAGAGGCTTACATTTTTTCAAATAGGCCAGATAATTTTTTTTAACTCAGTTGCCAGTAGATTTGATAATTCTTTTTCATGGGTCATTCTTTCAGATTTTTTTTACTTACTCTAACAACTTTATCTCATAGTCATCATTTATTTTTAAATGCAGTACAATAGATTGGTGTATATATTTTTCCTGTTTTTGCTTATTTGATCTTAGCTTTTAGTTATTATTTATTTCTCTATTCCTTACTAACCTAGGGACAAGTTTAAGTACAGCCAAGACTGAGAGTTCTTTGGACATAACATCTGAAATAGGTAAGATAACTTCTTGATTTGGAACCTTAGATGCTAACATGTTGCTGAAATTTATATATTTATAGCAAACTACTTCTGTCTAGCTTGAACGCATAAAGTGCTTTTTTTCTATTTAAAACATATTTGAACATCATTATATGAAGCATTAGCATGTATTCCTTTTGCCTTTAGAAAATTCCATAGTTAAGTGCTTTTTTTGTTTTTTTATATGTGTGCATATTTGATCATTCTATTTCAGTCATCTACAGTCAGATATTTGAGCATAATATTTTATGTTTTATTCTATGTGTGCATTGCACTTTGATGAATATGAGAAATATATATTTTAATTGCTGCAAAAAAAAAAAAATTCACAGTTAAGTACTCTTTTTATAAATATTCACTTGTAAGGGTTGGATCCAATTTTTTTCTCTTGACAATTCCAATTATTATATAGAATTTTTTATCATTTTTCCTTCATGACTTTTCTAATATGAAATCCCAAATGTTACTCTAAACCTAAACATGCGCATTGATCATATTACGTAATTGCTTAGGTCTATTTCATTTGAGCAAAATATTTGGTTTAAAGTACAACTTTTGACCACTTTCATCGCATTTTTAACATGTAAAAAAGATATCTTTTTCCCCTTGTAATGATTTTTTTATTATTTGAACATTTAAACTTATCTACTCATTTTTGACAAGGGAGTACCTTTCATATTCCTGATAACCAGTCTGTACCAAAATCTTTTTCATCTACTTACCATTGACGGTGTAAGAAACTACTGACCAAAAGCAGTAACAATGACCAATAACTTAGTGAATTCACTATCATATGTAAATTTTACTGGCATTTGGCATGGTGAGATCAGTGTTAATGTCATAGACTACTTCTACCAAGTTAGATTTATTAACTCAGAGATATATATTATCCTCTCTTAAGCTTCGTCCCCCTCCCCTTCTCTGTTAATGAGGAGGCCACTTAGTGGGTGGCCCAGAGGAGGACTGTCCTTCTTGTCCAAGATTAAAAAGAAGAGGGGTGAGATGGATGGAGTGTTTTCTTTGATTGACCAAAAATTGGTTTGCGTGATAATTTGCTTTAAGTGAATGTTTCGTGATATTATAAACTGATTGAGAAAAAGTTTATGTCGTGTTGCAGAATGATATGTTTTTATTCTAGGTCTTGTTTCAGGATTATTTTGTTTGTGCATGAAGTGCATTTTTGATTGTTATGTTTGATTATTATGTCAACATGATGAGATGCAGTAATTGATTTGATCGTTATCACTTATACCTTTATTATTCATTGCATTTTTTATCATTTTTGTTTGTCAGTTCGTAGGAGGAGAGGTAAAAAAGTGCTATAACAACATAATAGTATGCCTTTATTATAATAGCTTTATTCAGTTTGTAGTTTTTTTAATCATCATTAATTTGCATGTAGTTTCTCATTACAATTAAAAAATAAATTATTTACTAGTACAACTACTGCTATTTCTACTACATTAACTATTAGTTATTCTTTCCTGGGGGCAGGTTATGCTCATTTGTGGGTTTAAACACTGAGTTTCAACAGCAGAAATCTTTTAAAGAAACTCTGTCTTGACAAAATCAAGCTGTAATCAAGCTTGTTATTCAGTTATTCAGCTTTTTTTGTTTATATTCAGATGAAAGCTGATTTCTGTAACCAAACACACAATTGAGTCAGATTACTACTGTTGAAACTTAGGGCGGAGAGAGCCTTTGTAGTTGAAATCTGGTTAATGGGGCTTCATGTTTTTATTGCTTTACATAAGAATTAAGGAAGCTGCTGAATGAGTAATTGGTCTTTACAGTTACATCTCATCCCCCTTTTTTTTCTTAAAAAAAGATTTTTGGTAATTAAAGCTGATTTCTTGACTCACAATATTTTTTGGTTCCGTGTCCAGTGGAGTCTGAAACTAAAACTTCCTATACTGTAACAAAATAAATGGAGATAATTCAAATAAATAAATAAATAGATATCTTGACTGAATACTTACTGAAAAAAGTTTGAAATTGATAGATGCAACAAAAAAGACCAATTTTTGTACAGTAGCATATTTTATTTCCAATAATTTTAGCAAAAATAAGTGTAAAAGTTTCTGCAAATGTCAAATTGTATATTGCTAGCATCTGTTATGAATGTTGATAATTTATGTTTATGAAAGGATTAGATTTTAGTGTTAGTATAATACATTACAGTGTAGACCAAAGTCAGCTTTTATGTAGGCATTCTGTTTTATAGAAAGAGAACCACTAACAAGGAATCTCATATTTATAAAATTTATAACTAGTTAATAATTGTTAAATATACCATTCCTATAAAATTTCTTATTTCTGGTATCAATAATACTGTGTTTTATTTTATTTACAGTTTTCTTGATACTACATGTAATATTTGTTTTACCTTATTTGTTTACTTTATAATGTTACCTTTCATATGATACTCTGCTGCCATTATACAGACTTTTTAAAAAGCTTGAACAAAAGTTAATTTTGTGCTGTCTCTTTAATGCTAAAAAATCAATAAATAATTAAATGGCTACTCACTCTATACTAAGGGACAAGTATGCAGTTACTCACTAATAGTATTTTAAGATTAACTTGTTTTTTAAATACAGTTTTATTTGAAGTATGTTTTATTTGGTATCCGTGTGTAGATTTTTATAACTGTAATGTTAGTAATATGTAGCTCTGTTAGAAAGCTGCTAAGTGTCTGTTAAATTTATTGAATTGTTTTTTTTTTTTTTTGTTTTGTTTTGTTTTGTTTTTTTTTAAAGAAAGTCTGCATCAGTCACCAAAGGGCGAAAATAATATTAGCCTTGCTTTCATTTGCCTGGCGATGCTTTCATTATATATATATATATATATATATATATATATATATATATATATATATATATATATATATATATATATATATATATATATATATATATATATATATATCAAGCTTTTCATGATTTTCCAGTAATAGATGGAATGTTACACTTATTCAAAATTCTGGGTGTATTCTCTTTAGACTTTCTTGGGAGCAGCTAAGAATAAGCATAATAAACAGGGGGGGTTGACTAGTTGTTTTGATTGCAATTGATTTGGTGAATGCACAGCATGTTGTTATTGATGCTGTTGGTATCTCTTGTAGCAGAGTTATTTGCAGTTAATTCTGTAAAATTTTCACAATGATTGCAACATTAAAATGGTTTACAACCAATCTAGAAAAGTCTGATGTGAATTCACCCTTGAAACCCTGTCGGTTACAAACTACATATAAAGTTGATTCTATTTTCTAACATGAATGAGTCTTGTAACCTATGACTTGCCAATATTTCCAGCCAAGAAAAACTTATCACGTACCCAGCAACCCATAGAATCATACAAGCTGCTCAAAATCTTCCTCATTCTTTGGAAGAGGTTGGAGATCTTCAAATATGACTGGGGCCAAAGAAAACTTGGAGTGGAGAAAATTGAGACACCTTTTCTCTACAAAGAGTTCTGGTAAGGATTATTTGTGTAGATGTTCATTGAAAGTAAGAGTGGGAAAAGGTGAAACTGGATTTTTTTAAATAAAAAAAAGTTGGAAAGAATATTTAATATTTAAACTGATATTTTGGAAAACTGCAATTAAAATTATGCACAAAAAAGTTCAGGAATTTGAAGGAATATGGACCTTTGACAGCAGGTCTCTGAAAAAAAATTACTGAAATGTTGTAAAGAGATTTTGCTCCCTTAATTCACATTAAGACAAAGATGTTGATAAATAATGATGTTGATGTTGAAAATAAAATAGATAACATTGTCATTAATGAAAAAAAATGGAAAATTCTATTTAATTTCATTTATCTTGGTATAATGTCCACCTATGATTTCCCCTTTATAATCCATAAAAAAAATTTAAAAAATAAATGAATATTATGTACACAAAACGACTTTGTGGCCATCACTATTTCTTTCATTTCAGTAAAATCTACCGTGCAGAGAAGCTGTTCCCTATCCTACAGAGTGTGGCCCGGAGGTACGGTCAGGGGGACCTGTATGACGGAATGGTCTCTGATCTCCAGCCTCTGGTTACCCCTGCAGGAGCCTCTGAAATTGAGATGAGGGTCAGACAGGTAAAATGAACTAATAATTAATAGATCTGGACATTTCAGTGTTTGTTGAAGAGGACCTATGAGAAGTCATATTATCAGACATCTGCCCCTTTAAAGTGGCTGAAATAGCATTAATAATTTCCCAATGTTTTGGGTTCTGAGGTTGTGTGTAAGTTTTTGAGCTGAAAGATGGACAGTGCAGAAAAATAACCTGAGTTTAAAATGAGAGTCCTTTAATTAATTAATTCTAAATTTAAATTGAAATATTCATGATTAAATTAAAACTGTGTTATTTAACTTAGTTTACTGATTTAAAAATTCTATTTCTTTGTGATAACAATTAACACACCAGTGATTTTATCAGAGATGAGCACAATTTGGTTCACATGGGTTGCCACAAAGACAAAGTGGACATTTCAAGACCCTCTCCTTACAAAATGTTTCAGCTCCTGAAGCTGTGTGAGAGTCTGGAAGAAAACATGCTCAATGAGCTGAGGAAGAAACTGGCCAAGGAGATCAATCTGGTCTTGACAGAGCGGTCAAGAGAGGAAGGGACACTGCCCACTGACCTCTGGAAAAGACCGGTCAGTGGTTTAATTAATCTTGGTTTTTCATGTAAAGAATTTTTGTCATTTATTTTTATTGGAATTTTGAAAATGTTTACAGACAGCAATTCATATGTTAATTTGCACTTTTTTTTTATAAGTAGCATATGGCTTTCATTTATTACTAGACCTTTGATTTATTTTATTGTAACAAATTAAACAAAAACTTACTGAGGTGAGCGACTAGATCAGATATACTGCAGTATTTCTTTCAACAAAACATGAAACAAAATCCAAAATACTTTTGTAGAACAGATATATCTACTTACTATGTCTTCCAGGCAATGAAGGAAAGTTTCACCACATACAAGCCTCAGGTAGCAGAACACTTCGCCAAGACAGTGTTCTCCAACTTCAAGGAGACCAGCGATGGCTTTGTATTCCCCAAGGAGCATTTCAACCAGGCCATGATCCAACTGGAGGGAGAGGTGCTGGCCAGGGAGAGGAGCAATTTTGAGAGGTAAGTAAGCAAGTAAGCTGGTTTCCCAAATGAATTTATCAGTCATTTAGTTTAGTCTGCTAAGAATCAAAAGGGGCTGTTTACCAATTTTCCCGAGTTTTAATATATGAGCCCTTATACAAAAATTCCATTATTATTATTATTATTCTTATTCTTCTTCTTCTTCTTCTTCTTCTTCTTATTATTATTATTATTACATTCCAGCTACTCTATGTACTATGAAAACCTGCTGAGACAACACCACCAGTTACTGTACACCAAGGAACAGGAGATCAAACACTTGGAGGAGGAGCTGAAGATGACCAGAGAAAGCATTCAGACAGAGGTCCAATGCCAGATGGCAGACCAAGGTCATGACCTCATTATGGGTAGGTTGCCAACTTGGTTGTCATGGTTGCCATGTTGCTGTGGTTACATATCAAGGAAAAGATCCTAAGCTGATATGCATAGGCAGCTTGGTTACAAATTACATTTTTGGGATATGTATTCAGCATTCTCCAGTTTCTTTCATTAGCATTAATTAAGGCCTTAACTTCCTATCCACATTTTCTATATGAATTGGTAAGATACTGCACTCCACATGCTTCAGTGGTTCACAAACATTAACATTTTAGATATGAGTATACATATTTACATAACGACACTCTCATCGTGTTTTATATCATTCCTTCCACAGAGATCACTGCCCTGAGAGCGCAGTCCCGTGAACTAAGACAAACCATCATGGAGCAGGAGCGAGACATCAGGGAGAGAATACGGGAGGAGTATAATGAACTTGTACAGAACCTGTTTGCCTCCTGTTTTGACCTGAAAACCAAGTTTGATGAGTTCAGGTAAATGTGTACCATCAGTTTCAGAGGTCCCTGGAAATTCACCTCTTCTGTCAATGGTTACTACTGAACTTATTCTGAAATGAACTAATATATTGAAATGTAAGTCAAACAAGGTGATTTTACCTACAAATTTACAGTCAGTAAGAATAGGATTGAAGTTTCTTTTAAAAAAATTAAATTTATATGACGCATTGAAATTTCCTAAAAAAAAAAATTTATATGATACAAATGTCTAACATGCATTACGTGTCTTAAATGCCGTAAATTTGCTACTAATGCCTTAAGAAAATTTAAATTTAAATCTATCTTTCCAGGGAGGATCTGTATGATGATGTATTTGAGAAGATAGGAGAGGCGAGGAATGAGGCAGTCATAGCCATCACTGACCTGAGAGGGCATGGAGGAGGTAAGTTTACACCCTGAGATCCATAGCTTAAAAGGCTGCATAGGCCATATACATGTGCATTCTGACATATGCCAGGTCTATGGATTGATAGTTTGATGCCCTCAAATTTTCATAACTTTTTCTCTCTATATTCAATTAGTGAATTGTGTTTTCTAATGAGTTTTTTTTTTCCTGTTCTCAGTTTTGAGTGGTGGTAAGAACAGGTAATAGAAAATTAGACAATTAAAGAAACTGTTTAATGGGATAAGGAAAGTGAAAAAGACATTTTTAAGTTAGAGAATAATTTATTGATACTTATACAGAAATAGAGCAGGTTATCATTGATGGAATGTTCTGCTTACAGGCGGAGATGCAAGAGAACAAGGCCCTGGTGATAGTAAGTAATGTCCAGTAGGATATCCTATAGGTTGTTCAGTAGGAGATCCTATAGGATGTTCAGTATGATATCCTATAGGATGTCCAGTAGGAGATCCTATAGGATGTTCAGTATGATATCCTATAGGATGTTCCCTATTGGTTCAAGCAGGATTTGATCACACATTGTTTAGTCCTTAAACAATTGTGAGAAGAATGAAGTGAAGCTGCTGCTAGAATTAAATTGTTAAATTTTTCTGATAAGATTTATATTATGCAAAATAAATGGAGACCTTCATTTGAAAAAATTGATTTGCATTATGTGTTACAGTATTACAGAGATGTAATTCATAAATTTGGTGAATAAAAACCAACCTGTTTGTAATTGACCCAAGATACTGTAAGTTCACTCTAAATTATTGTTGTTGATAACATTGATTACCTTTAAGTATGTCTGTCTGTCTGTCTGTCTGTCTGTCTGTCTGTCTGTCTGTCCGTCTGCCTGCTAAACCTCCAATCAAATGCCACATTTCAGAAGATGACTCGATGCACAGGATCCTGGCCAAGAACCAGCAGATCCGGGACATTCAACGTGAGAACCACTCCCTGAAAGTTCTCATGCTGAAGATGAAGGCAATGAACAACTGGAGACAGACACATACCAGAGGGGTGTATGATAAA
>NW_019775633.1:255597-277728 GCF_001039355.2 Lingula anatina | reverse complement strand
TACTATTACCTCACAAAAGAAATGCCATGTTGCGGTTCAATGAATCACTGAATTTGAGGTTGATGCCAGTAGTAGAAATGTTGAATAATGTTTAAAAAGGTGATAGTAAATTCTGTACATTCTGTGTAACTAAAACCCCACATGTACTTACATGGCCTGTAGTGGTGTGGAAACTACTCTCCCATCATTACAATATCCCCACGTGGTCGTAGCCGAGAATGGTGCTTGGTTTGGACTGTCGGCGCTTTGCATGTGGTTTGGGGCATCTTCTGGACTGGATAAAGATGGTCCCGAGCCGCCCTGCCTCTCGCATTGTAGCTAATAAAGATGGTTTAATTGAAATTGATACAGTATTCACATTTTGTTGTGTTTGTGATGTGAATGATAATTAACCACTCCGGGAAAAATTTCACCTGTAGACCAGGCAGCTACTGTATATGTATCACATACTTGTACCATGCTCTTTCTCTGAATATCCATGGATTTATTTTATTAACTCGTGAAACTTGCTAGAAAATTGACTTACTAGGTGGATATAATTGATGTGAAATGTTTATAAGCATCACTTATATTAATATATCTATTTAAAACAAAAGCTATTGAATTTCATTCTTATTCTAGCTGTGATGTTGTTAGATGCAGACGATGCACAATACTGACTTACTTGGTTTTCTCCAAACATGTCGTACATCTCCTGCTGGCATACCGCGCCGACAAGCCCTTGGTTTAACGAGGAGGATATGTGGGGTCTTTGAAAACTTTGAGAGCCCAATGACTGCCCCCCTACACTAGGGTAGTCGCCGTAGTTGTACATGGATTGATTCAAACTATAAAATAGAAACAAAATGTAAAATAGTGTTATAGAATAGAATAATCAAACCACAAAACTTTTTTGCACTTCTTTTTCAAAGAAATTTGCTGCATAAAATTTCAGAGTGTGCACTTTGACTACTGGTTAATGATCTGACGCAGTTCTATAAAAAAAAATGTCTAAAAAAATCTCACCTTGTGGCGCGGCGTTTGGTGGGAAAAGACGCTGCAAACATGTGTGGCCGCTTAAACTGGCGTGGCAACTGAGGGTTCGAAGAGCTGTCACTAGTACTGTTATTGTCATAAATAGTTGAACTTCCTTCACCAGATGAAGCGCCGCTATAGTCAACAACGGAGGTCTGTAATGCAGCTTCGTTTTGACGCTGGTTATCACCGCTTGTAGCGGCCGCTTGGATATTTTTCCTTCCTGTTGCCGCAGTTGGTGTTTCGGCAAAACCGCTTAGGCTGCTGGATCTCTGTTTTCCTTGAGTAATCGTCGAATCCGAAAAATGTCTGTTTTGATGAGCCGGCCTGATGCTATGACCTTTTCTGTAATAATAATTTCTATTGTCTGTAGCAGATAGCTGTTGCTCATGCAGTTGGACGCCACGCTGACTCTGACCTTGACAATGAACCTGGCTTCCCCTTTGACTTTGACCTTGACCTAGAATTAGATCTTCCTGGATGGATGCTTTTTGGACAGCACTTGTTATGACACTGTTTCTATTCACGTCTGTGACACTTCCATGACAGTCTTTGTTCTGTCCTGTTTCAGCAGGCTCTGCCACTGTAGATTGTCTAAGCAGGGAAGCATCTGGGAAGACACAGTCGTCTTCTTTATCTGAAATGAAATAAGGATATGAATGCATTTATTTATGTGAGATATGAACTGGTATTTTTTTCTTCAATTCACACTAACACGTAGCTGAAAAATAATGCAACTACCTGTCTTGTATATAAAAAAGAAAGCAGTTACATTACTGTTGACAAAATGTATGTACGTCAACTCCCTAGGCTGCTTGAATGAATCTGCGCAGTCTATTGACAATGATCATAAGGTTAAACTTTTCACTTTCTACACAGAATTGAAGCTATATGAACTTTTGTGTAATTAGTGAAAAGTGTATACCTTTGATCATCATTTCGTAGGTTTAACAATACAAGCACATAGTCCAGCTGTGGGATGACGCCAAAGTTACAGTGGTACCATCTGCGTAAATCCATGAAGTAATTAAGTGCTTATCTTGGTATATAACATAGCCACGGATCTCAACTGCTACAATTTGTTAATTATGCTTATAGCCATACCCGTGACTGTCTCGCCCTTGATGGATTGTGCAAGTTTCCTTGTCTCCTCGTCTCTGTGTAGCATTTCCAACTTAAACATCACATAGTCGTCAAACATAAGGTGGAGTAGATGGAAGGATCCTGGTTGTAAAATATAAAACCAAAAACTGTATAATCCAATACAACTTTGTGCTCCTGCCAAGAAAAAATATATTATTCTATAAAAACAAATACCAGTATATGTTTGTTGGAATAGTTAATCAAATATCCATACGTAGTTCAGTATTAATAAAAAACAGAGGGTATCTTGATGTGACTTTTGTGGTTCTTAAGGAGCGTCATTCCGTAAAAAGGTTGTATGTAGTCGTATATACAAAATAATGATTAGTCGTTAAGCCAACCAATAACGAATGTGCGTCATACACAGAGGGATGAATTATAAACATCATGTAGTTTAAGTCCCTGTGATTGTAATAAGATATGTGATTGAAATAAATGTAACATATGTACTGTATTTTATGGGTGAAGGGGTTATGGGTCTTTTTGCAACTTTTGTACGTGCAAGGATATATTGAGACACGTTTATGAAGATTATCGTTTATTCATTTAAGAGAAATGTACGCATTTCCTACCAATGCTAAGATTCAGATATACAACATCACATTACAGATCTCAATTTAACAATGTCCATAAAGATGACGTGAAGATGAAACTGCTGTGACTGGTAAAATGCCTCGTGCAGGGTATCATTGAGTGCCAGAAACGGTTTCAACACTGTGGAATGTACCCTAATATATCTATATACTCACCAAAACTGGGCGCACTGTGCAGGGTCATGTCTCTTATAACTCGAGTACCGAAACACGACCACAATAATAAGAACTGTCTGGCACATTTCTTTAGGCTGTTAGAGCTCTTGAAACTTGGCTGAAATGATATTATATTTTTAATCGTAGAGTTTCTTTTGTCAGTAGAAATGTCAAATATATTGTTACAGAACTAAATATTACCTACTCAGTTATTCTGCATATTCACCATATTACACTAAGCAGAAGGAGGTAGTAACCTCTAACTAGAATTCTCGCAACCTACCTATGCTATGACTGTATGTTTTATGAAAGAGATGATAATGATTTCAAACATATCCCCACGCTTTGGTTATGCGAGTAACACAATTGATAAAATATTTATAGAATTATGTGCAAGAAACTTTTCATGTTAAAACATTTTAATGAATACAAATTGTTTATTTTATATGTCTCACCGTTATCACACATGTATTGATGAGGCTGTCCAACCATTCTGCATAGGACTCTAGTGTACCTTGGTTCTCCATTAGATCTTCAAATTCCTGGGTAACTAGATGAAAACTGACAGAAATTATATGTGTTACGCATTGAAGTGCATTCCAACATCTGGTAGACCCTTACAAGTTTCTTTCTTTTACAATAATGCAATTTAGATATATAAAAAAAAATAATAATTTGATATGTCTGCTTTTGACTGACCGCCCTACCTCACCTATAAATCATCACCTTGAACGCTCAGATCGAGCATGATATGAGCTTTAAAAAAATAGGGATAATATTGAAGATTGGTATCAATAATACTAATATATACTACATTTAGGTAATCATGCTCAATTTCGATATATATTATTGATTAATGTGCACTTCCAAACATCTATCTACAAAGCAAACTACAGGTACATGGTATATTACATTATGAACTTTTTAAAAACGAGATATTTATATATAAAGAACATGTTATCAACTTACATTGCAACATCATCTCCGCTGTGGCACTCCTGTATTTGTCTAACGTGTAAAGAGTCTGTTTTATCACGCTCTGGATATCTATAGTCCTCCAATCATCGAGCATCTGGTCGGTGACGTCACCACATTCAGCGACACCACGTGCTGCTTGGCACAAATGGTTTAGTGCCGTCTGTCTCCGTAACACGTGAGCAAAACGATTGGCGACTAAAATGAGAGCAAAGGAGTATATGCGGTTTAAATTTAAGGATGTATCTGGAATTTGGAAGAAATAACAGAAAATAAGAAATATTTTCTTTTCAAGGACAGCGATTACATGTACTTCCATGATCTGTCATATTTCTATGAAATGTGCTTTAATATTTTTTCTTCTTGCTGTCTAAAAGTGTAATGTCTCTTATATTTATTTCTGCCATGGTTGTTACTAAAGCGTATAAATATTCAATAAATGTATGCACATTTTTATTATTACAAGCTATAATGTTAAGTGCAGCTTACTGTTCAGTTTCATAGAGCAAAGGTTTTCTGGCAATGTTTCCAATGCACTATGTGTCCATGCTATGAGCTGTTTTGCAAACTTTCTAATATCTTGAGTAAGACTAGAAAAGAATATATGCATGGTTATGTATTTATGAGCATGTATAATAATCACCTAGTATATATTTTACTAGTCCCAACTCGGAATATTTTAATGGATACGGAATTAGACAAATTACTCGATCAGACTATCATAACGCCCAACAAAGACATAAAAAATTACAAACATTTAAATGAATGAACTCTGTTCAATTCGCCACCGAGTAAAAACCAAAATGGTTTCGAAAACCTAAACAGAATGAGCTCTACCTGTCTGGCAACGACTGCAGAATGGTCGGGATAAGAACACTCGCTATGGCCTTGTACAGTATGGCGTCACAGACTCCCACTAGGCTGACCAGCGTCTGGCTGCCCAATATGGGGATAATATGGGAAGGCATGCCCTGCCAGAAGTAGAGCAGGAAGTTCTGAACCTCGTCGAAGTTGGCGCGAATCACTGTGTCCAGAATCCGTTGACAGTGTGTGCGGTACATCATGACAAATGTTATTACCTGTTAAAATGGCGAATGCTGCATTCGGGTCATTCCATAAACTTGTGAGCATATGAGTTACGCTGGTGTTGCAAACATGTTGTGTAGTATTTGCATAAATTTGACTTATTTGCCCCATTATTTGTGCCGTTTTTTTACCAACATTGAGGCAGAACATCTGAGCTGTACTTGTAGACATGTTCTTTAATTTCCAATATGGGCCATTCAACCATTTATTAATCATTATTATTGTTATAACACTGTAACACAGGAATATTCTAGGTATCGTAATATTTTGTGAACCGACTTTTATTTTTTTTAAAACACATGGCAAATAAACCGCTTAGCTCTTACTTTAACGTTATGATTTATTAATTAGCATTTAAGTAACCGACCAAAATGTACCAAACATTATTTTGACAAAATTTATAAGTCAAAAGAAAGAATTTGGATAGGATGCATTCTTCAAAAGTCTATTCAGAATAAATGGCTAATATTGTGAAGATGGCAGCCATCGGCGCTTTTAACTCCCTCACCTTTTCCTGCGGTATATCCGGTGGGAGTTTAATATCTTTCACCTCTGGAAATTCCGGCAGAAGCGTCCCCAGTTTAGAGCGAGGGGAATAAACTATATGCTTTAAATATAAAAATATAAACATATCATTTCTGTGATAATATAATTTTTAATTTACCGTCATTTGTATCATTTACATATCATTTGCATAGATACAGGTACAGTGTATCTTGAAATAAGACTCGTATAATATTTATATAAATTCATATCTGAGTTGTATGCAAAATTTTATGTCTGTATTTATTTCTATGGACGTCCATTTGTCAAAGATTTGTGTTTGAAATAACGGTGGTTTTAAATTCAGCAAATATACAAAAAATACGTTACCGGCTTCGCGTTGTCCGTCTTAGAGTCATCTTTGCTGTAAATAGATAATTGATAATAATAAAATCATAGCTGCACTATTCTAAGAAAACTTTCGAAATCATTTGATTTGCTAATGAACCTATAAACGTATTGACACATAAAGAGGACATGTTAGGCATTCCTAAAAACAATTGGTATGACAAAACCATTAAATTTTTTTAAACTTCAAAAAACCAAATTAAAAGGGCAAACAATTTCAACAACCATTAAAACAAAACATATTTGGTTTCTAGGAGAAAACATGACAAAGCAGAATGAATAACATGTTGTTACCTGTCCATCCCGTTTTTGGAGTATATGATGTCATAATACGGGGATGACTCTTTGACCCCAACCCCATAGTAATGGTATCTGTAACAGAAGATGGAAAGAAAATAGAGGCAGAATATTGAGGCTTAACATCCGTGATATCTTTAGAATTTTATGACAGGCGTCTGCTCCTATTTGTTAAAAAGTACATTGCACATATTCTGCAGTTTCCTTAGCAGCAGACTCAAAAACTTGTTTTTGAAAACAAAATTCGATTTCATTAAATATGTTCTTGCTTGCATTGATTAGCATTTGTCGTATACAAGTTATAGCCTGTATAAGGCGGCCATTTTAATGAATGCACATTCAAATTTACGCAATTCTTCTTCTAGATTAAAAAAGAAAAAAAGCCGACAGCGCTGCGGCATTGACACCAGTTCACAAGAGGAGGAGAAGACAACGCCGTCGTCGCTATAGATTTTGACCTCATAAAATCGAGATGTATATTTAATAAAATATATATTAAATGAACATGTAACTATCTGTGTTAAGAATTATTTTATATCCTTTCTACATTGTTCATCCTCACTTGGATTGTCCACGTGTACCGAGACGTCTGGTGGTTATTGATGGAAACTGTTGTCGGATTATCTGAAAATATACCAGCAGTTCAACTGGCACTCTTAAAAATGAAATAAAATAAAATAAAATAAAAAACTAAAAAAAAAATTAAAAAATGTAATAATCGAGCTTGTACTAGAAGAGAAAACCTAAAACCATTGATATGTTTTGTAATACATTGATAACATAATTATTTTAGAAAACCATTTTTGTACTGAGCAAAAATGTTCATTAGCTTGGTAGTTGGATCATTAATGAAAATTATCTAACACAAGCCGAAATATTTCCGTACCGTTAGCTTACGGCCAACCTGAGCGAAGGCCTTCATCAGACTGATGTGAGTGGATGTCCACACAAACTGACCGCTAGATGGTATAGCGGCCAGGACCCTCTTATAAATGTCAGGTAGATCGACCAGTATCGACTGGAATTTAACCAAGATCCTTGAATCTGGCTCATCCGACATCCCGCGTAAGATACGAGAGGCTATCAACATCAGTCATCACCAGCCACCCATGAATAAGGACGGGGATCGATCTACCTGACATTTATAAGAGCGTCCTGGTTTCTATACCACCTAGCGGTCAGTTTGTGTGGACATCTACTCACATCAGTCTGATGAAGGCCTTCGCCCAGGTTGGCCGTAAGCTGACGGTACGAAAATATTTCGGCTTGTGTTAGATAATTATCATTTTTGTACTGTAGGAAATTTAGAATGAACATGGTGCTGTTCATAGATGCTCCTGGGATTATGTCTGAGAAAGAATTGAAAGGAGCACGCCTGTACCTTTCCAAAACTTGCAGCATTAACTGGCTGAGATCTGTTCTTGTCGCAGAAGTCCAGGTAATGTAAGTACAGCTGATTTCTGGGAATACAGACCCCGATTGCTACCTCGTAGTTTTCGTCCAGCCTGAAACAGTGAACGTGAACACCGGTTTCATTATTATCAGTTGTTGGGTCAGGGCTCCGTATCTCGAAAGGTTCGCTATGTTGCGCACGTGCGCAAGTGTCTCGATTCCATGGCCCCGTATCTCGAAATAGAATCGGTTATGGAATCGAGACACTAACGCACGTGCGCAACATAGCGAACCTTTCGAGATACGGAGCCCAGATTTTTCCTTGTATATGTCATAGGGTTCTGATGGCTGTGCTTTTGATTGAGGAACGACTAGCTGACTTTCATGTGCATGTAGATAGTGCCCGGAAAAGATGATATACTTATGTTCATAAATGTGTATTCTGAGCCGAATTTATAATCACGACATAACTGTTTAAACTGACGAACTTAACCGCAATAGCTAAGATATACTAGTAGTTCGTTATATTGAAATTCATGACTGAGTCCCCAGCTTTAATGATCTCCTTGTATAACAAGAATAAAGGTAGACGCATAAACAAAAGTGGCTTACCATTTCAGAGTAAGAGGGGTTGAATGCGGTCGTATCGGTGCTTGTTTTGGACCCTTTTCGCCTTAATATAATTTGATATTAATATACATTTATATGCATTCCTCGCTTTTGTAAATAATGTTTTGCTAGATATGAAGGTAAAGTTAAGTTTTGAAAAGAACTGTTACACATACAACATTATGTTACTCCTTGTGGCTTATTGAATTAAAACTCTCAAATCAAATACACAGATGTAAAAAGTTTACATCTAAAATTAAATGCCGTTTTATTTATCTTAATAATAACTGTCTTAATGTTACGACGTGTTTACGGCATATTCTTACTAGAGATAAATCCAGCGCCTTTCCCACAAGTGCTATTCCCTATATCTGTTATATGTTTTCCAATGTCGGGGGATAAGTTTGGCCATCGGTCTGAAATTAAAAGAAAATTACTGTTATTAATTCCAATAGCACTTAGTCACATGGTCCAGATATATGTTACTTACTGATATTTCCCCCCTTCACTATTTGGCCTTAAGGTATTCTCCCTTTTCCACTTTTTCTTTCTAAAATTTCAATTCATGATTTTGTTTTCTTTTATTATTAATAATAATATCTGACACAGGTGTTGTGTGTAAACCCCAGGGCAGTAAAATAGGTCAATAACTGCACCATTACCAGCCAAGCATGACGTCTGGGGGAAAAAAAAGAGCTGTTATTCATGCCACTGAACTGCTCTTCATATTAAAATTCCACCGTGTTAACATGCCAGAAACGCAGCTTTTAATTCATGAATAATCCTTTTACAAATTTTGTGCACATTAAAGGGGAAATGATTGTCCCTGATGCCCTGGGTGGTTAATGTGGTGACATAAATCAGTTAAAGACGAGGCCAGCGTTTGTAATCAGTGAATCTATAAGTTTAGGGATAAAGAATTGGGACCTGTATTGAAATAACATAAACTTTAAGAGATCCGAAAGGAAAACAGTTAATCACATCTTTAGCATCAGATGCGAAAATATTTGTGCGACGGAACAGTTTAATTTTCGTTAATATTCTTCAAAAATGCATCTCTAACAACAATATTTAATTTAACTTTTAACTTGTATAATTCTTATGAACGATATTGATGTCTGACCTGTTTATAAAAAGAGATAAGGCATTACACATCCACTTTTTTGTATGATTAAGAGAGACGTAAGGTATCATTTTTTTTAAATTTTTGTTAAAACAAAGTTTATTCAATGAAACGGAGGCGAAACGCTTCTGCAGTACTATTTTGTATAAATGTAAAACTATCAAAATATGTATCATTGGTATGTTATCGACACAACAAATTGGATTCCTCATAATTCAAGAAATTGAATAACTAATGTTTTACTTGATAAAGACACACCTGTCATTTACTATGAACAGATTTTACGGCTTTAAAGAAACAAGCTTTGTCCACAAATATAATCAATATTAAAATTTTAGTGACTTATGTAAACATGTTACATATTGTTTTAAGGGATTTTGAATCTTGAGTCTTTAAACATTTAGCTAATAGAAGCATTTGCGTTTCCATAACATGCAACTTTTCATAAATGTTCGCCAATTCACGCAATAGTCCAGGTAGGCTTAGACAAGTATGGTGATTTGCGCTCAGGCATTTCCGTCAGACTTAAATACATTCTCAGCTGTGACAAAGTTCTTTAAACGAGCACCTCTACATAATGCCTCCATTGACTTAACGAGCACGAACACCTGCTTCAACATCTCGGGCCATTACTACCTGACTGTAAAACCGTAATGTTGTTAAGGTCGTGGATGAGCCCAATGAATTAGGAATAGAGCAGACCTCAAATGTCCTACTCAAGGCAGACATAACTCTTTCTCAGCGGACTGCATAGTCATGCGAATGTAGGATACCTCTGGGTCTGCTTGTAAAATTACCTTGAACTTTTTGATCAAATGTTAGTCTAGTTTGGCCCAAGATGAAGCAGGGCGCATGCGTTGTCCACTCAATTGAAATATTGTGCCTGTGTTATAAGCAGGCAGAATAATATTTCAAACTTAATACTTTACTTAAGTAAGATAGTATATATTTATAAGAGGAACACCCTTTTTGGTCTAAAAGTCTACATCATATTTCGGGTTGCATTGTGAAACAAATCCCTGCTTTACGCTTCCCTGCTCCCGTTTAGAAAAGAGCTTATGTCGCACCTTGATCTTAAGTTTTAGGTATAAAACGTTTAGATTTGTTTGTATGTAGTAGTTCAATAGAATATAACAGCAGTCGAACTTAGTTTCTTTTATTTATAATTAGTTTATTTTATTTATTTAATTAACTATTTTTTATTTTTGTGAAACATACTGGATATTCTTATTTAACTAAAAAAAATACTTGTCTACAAGATCCAAGTTCAGAATATAATTTTAGTTTCGACTCTAGTTTCTCTGTATATTTACTTTGATTTGTTTGTTTTGATCCATATGTTCATACTAATATATAATTTTCTTATTTTGAAATATAGAGTTTCGCATGAAGAACGAAATAGGTATCAAAATTTTTCGAATATCATAAAAAACGGTAATTCAGCTTTTTTCCTTATTTTCCAATGTCGAGTACTCCTCTTGTGGTCCTTCCAAGCGATACTTCCAGGGTTTCAAAAGTCTATTGGGAACATACAGGACAATACACAAATACACGATCAATCTGTTAAGGACATGCTATATGTTAATCTTATGTCTTTCTGGTGCTGTTTAAATGAGGTTTAGGTTCAGTAATATAGGGAAGGCACTAATTGGGTAATTGAGGGATATTTTGGCGCCACTAAATGCCCGTGAGCATATACGCAGCTAGAAATTGAACATATAAAATATATGCAGCTAAATGACAACAGAATTCTCCCACTGCAGATGTCCTTGTAAATTTAGGGAACGCAAAATGTACCAGTGAGATTGTAAACCGTCCTACTGTAACACGCTGTGTATAAATCCACCACGTATTAAACGCTTCATGAAATTATCATTGTGAATAACCTTCCAATATGACATGGAACAATTATTCCAAACAAATGTCTAGCGAGACGAAAGGAAAGGGACTTTTCTTTAATTTGGTGAATGTTATTTTCATTTTACACAGTTCGAGGTCGACTTCAAAGACTTACAGGCTTCTGGGCTATTTCTCTGTTTTACCTGTCTAATATTGCATGAATTTAACCCGCAACACTTGAGCCTTTCAAGTTGGTATCAGATTCAATTAGAGGTGTTTTTCATTGTTTAAACCCAGCGGGCATGGCGAGCGCGAGACAGAGCACGCTCTATTTAATCCTGCAGTAAAGTCAACATGATTCTGACGCACACCATTGCTGTTCTAGGGCCAGCGGGCACGACATTTTGGGACATAATTTGAAATAACAGAGCCACCTCAATGCTTATTTAACATAGAGCCAAGATGGGACCTTAATATTTTCTCTAGGTCGTATCAATCCATAGTTATTGAAGTGACTTTGGTGTCAGCCACGCAAAAATAAAGGTAGTTTATGTGAGGTCAAAAGGCATTTTAAAGACGTGCATCTGAAGAACATTTTCATATTTTATCTGTCTTTCGAAACACAGTTTAACTTAGCACCAGGTTAAGTTGCCTCTTACCTGGGGACGTTCTTGTGTTTGATGATAGGGGAACCCCTTGCATGATTTATTATTATTATTATTATTATTATTATTATTATTATTATTATTATTTACGATAAACCTCAATTTCTATCAGGTCTGTCACTTGAATCCTGCGCCTTAAATCCGTTTCAATAAAATCCTAGTAAACGAAATTACAAATGTAATCTTTTCTAGATGTTAGACTTTTTTGATTCAAATGTTACGGGGTTTATGAACATAATTTGCTGCTGGATGATTGTTTGGTATGAATATTTATATTTTCAGATTTTTAACTGAAAAATGTTTTACCTTAAAGGTATATAATATTGTCAATTTTTATAATTCATTGAAGGAATTACTCTCATATTCCTCCCTAGCACTGACGAGCACAATATAATATAATAATATAAAGACTCTATACACCTAGCCCGCACAACGCGATTATAAATCTTTATCCTATTTTTATGTATGAACAAATAAATCCTCTTTTCACTATTGTAGTTCACAAACCACCTGTCTATTCTGGCCGTCACGCCCGCTCATAATTTCATAACAAAATGCTAATAAGTAGTTCAATATTCAGAAGAGGTGGTTTACAAGGAAAACACGATGAAAGGAAGGGCCCGAGGACCGATTTTTAATTAGAAAGAGGACACAAAATCATTGTTGACCTCGGGTTATCTTGGTGTTTTAGTGCAGATATTGGAGTCACTTTTAGGAAAAAAGGACGTAACAGGGTTCATCTCACACGAATAATAATAAGCCTATATATAATGAAACACAACAAATTACTATGCGGTCAATCTAAAGTATATAATGATAATTTTATGAGTGCGAAACTATTTCATAGAGCGCAGTGTTAAGATTAACATAGTCAATCCTGTGTGATGATAGGTATTTAATGGAGCCCTTGATTACTCATGAGAAACATACACTGATTTGTTTAAATGAGGACAATTCATAAATAAAGGAGATGGTTTTTTAATACATTTAAACGTTACACTACCCGCAAGAAAATGCAGTAGTATCGAAGTAGCAAATAAGCATAAACGCAGTAGTGGTGTGGAGCATATTTGCAGTAGAAATGCAGTATAGCCTACTGCAATTCTACTTCACAAATTACAAAGGGTTGTATAGAGGAGGAGCATAAATGCAGTAGATTAGCAGCATGATAGAAGCATGTTTCAAATATGCTAATTAGCTCCCACATCGAAGCAGATTTGAAGCATGTTTGCAGTATGATTGCAGTAGTCTACTGCGCTGGAGTATCTACTTCGTTTTCGTGCGGGTACTCTTGTATAATTTTATTAAGCTCACCTGTGCCCAATGCTAACTGAATGAGGAGTCCCAACCAGTGTTATTTTGAAAACATCGTGAAGTTCAAGACAATCTATGTGTGAACTTAGAGACATATTTTAATTAATTTTCTTGGAGTTACAAAAAGTTTAATTGCTTTCAACGATTATCTCAAAATTTTTATCGAGTTTCAAACCAAAAAATACACTACTGATATTTGTCTAAATCATTAATAAAATAAACAAAGGGGCGAAAATATTACATTTATATTTTTCATTTGAAAATTACGGTCAAAATGTCAAAGCCTGAATAACAATATCCTTGAAAATGCACGTCTTATGAAAATGGGATATGAAGAGAAATTGATTACAAACTGTTTTTTTTTTTATATGTATGTTATCGAATATTATTTTGCGTTCACGTTTGAGTTTTTAATTTTTCTTCTCTTTTTCTCTTATCGTTCTTTCTTCTCTCCTTTTTTGGTGATTTTTTTCTTATTCCAAAACAAGGCATAATCTACTTTTTGCTCGTGACACCTTCAGTTTAGAGTAAAATCACATATACTGTTTTTCCAGATAATCAATAATGGAAAATTTTCTACATTTGGGTGCATATGTAACTGCACATAGTATTTACAGTACACAACTGCAAATCAGAACAAAACTGTCAAAGTATCAAGCGTTCATAGAATTTTATATGAATATTGACATTTTTCATTTTCACAGTAAAAAATAACTGTCACTGACATAATTACTTTTAAATAAATTATGAAATTGTCTGTGAAAAATGTCCACACGGACGTGTTTCATTTTTCTTCTTCTTTTTTTTCTTTTTTTTTGTTATAATTACAGTATTTAGATAACAAACGCAAACACACGCATCATATTTCCCTCAACCGTGACCTAGTGAAGAACGGAACGTTCTGAAATTGATAGTGGATGACCGTTAAGAAAATAGTCGATGTCACCAGGCAAATTTAGTTGTATGCAGTCACTTATTCATTTTCATTTATTTATTTTATTGAAAATTTTATTAGTCAGTATGGAATTTGTTCAGACTCCATACATAAAAAATATTTCTTATATATATATATATATATATATCTTTCGAAAAAGTCTTAACCCGATTATGCCCATGTTAATACATTATTCATAAACTGTTTGATTTTTGTTGACCCGCTTAAACTCGAGCCTTGTTATGCTGTAGCTGGACCAGCTTAAAACATTTACATGAGTCAATTCGTTTACTATTTAATCACAAATATATGATAAGAATTATTCTGGAAATTCTAACTTTTGAGTTGACGTGAAAAACAAAACTATGAAGTCATGCCACTTTATATTTTATGAATACATGCAAGTGATAATCATAATTTATTTAGAATTATTATTAAAAATAATAACTATTTAGATAAATCTCTAATTTTGAAAATTTTTATTACATTTCGGTAAAGTGGTATTGGGAATAATTGCACAAAGTTAAACCGTTTTTTATTTTCGATGAATAAAATTCTCCTTAAAAGGGTGAACGCTGCATGAAAACATTTTGTTAGAATTCCTTTGAAAAATTTCTCCTGCTCGAGATTCTGTCACGTATGTGTACAAACAATAAAACTGCAACGGACAAGAATTTCAAACGATGCTTTATAAGAAGATCATTCATTTTTTTATAAAATCTCTGAATGCTGACGGAATGCTGACTTAAACGTTGATTATTGACTAATAACTTTGTACCTGTGAACAGAAATTCAACCACCTTAGTCGACCCCACGGCGTATTCTAGTGATTGCGTTTGCAAACTCCCCCAGTTAAGATTGACTTTCACCGCAGCATTTTCACAAAACTTAATGAACTGCAGCACAAACTGGACCAAATCAACACCTCGGGGTAGAGTGCATTATAACAGAGCGTCACATAATAATATTTATAATTATATTCAAAACATTTGCGTCATTCTCCTTGCCTAGTTCAAGATTTAAATAGCAAATGCTCACCTACGCCCGTGTCAACGCTCTGTGTGGCGTTGGTGACAGTCACAGGGGAGACGACAGACGGTTGCCCGGCGCTTGTCTCGAACACGCTGCAGTCGTCCATTGATGTCGCGATAGCCGGGTAATAGCGGTACTAGTGGTAAGGAAGAAAGATGGTGAATCACCCAGTGGTTTCTACGCTGTTACCGCGCGGTGTCTAGGCGCTGGATCTAACGCTGGAATGCGGCGCTACTCAACGGGTGGCTTCCTTAAGAAGATGTACCTCTGAGGCTCGAATGGGTGAAATCCGGTCTTCATGAAGATGAAAATTGGATCCTTCGTATTTATAACAGTCTTCCATTCTTTAATCTCGAACGCGTTTCTCTATTGCACGGAGAGTATCATTTCTTCATGGACAAAGTTTGATTACAGGGATATTTGTGGACATTTGTCACGCAAGACTAGCTGATAAAGGTCACAGCAGGTCAAGCTGCACGTGCATGGATCACCGTGACCACCAGTTAACCACTGTTAATATGTGGCCGGTACATTTTTTTCCACACTGCTCTTTTGCTGGAGGGTTTCATCATTTTTTTTACGATCTGAAATTTTTATTTAAGCTCTAATTTCTTTAAGTAAGCTTTTAATTTAATTTCTCTGTTCCTAGATGATGACAATGAATATATGTATCAAATGTTATAGCGGGCATTTATTTGAACCAAGACATGGAACACTTTTTGTGTGGTATGTACATATAGACTAATAAATGTATAAAGTCATTGTATCTGCTAGACTGTATTCGTTTTTACAGGATAAGTCAATACAATTAATTATGTTGTTGTTAAACAATACAGAAGGTGTCTTTTTGTTATAAAATTATTATTTTGATTATTTGGGTAAATAGTTTGCAGTGAGCGTACCATGTACCGCAGTGTTTACCTATGTTAAACTCCCAGCTAAAGGACATTTTAGCAAAACCAAAATGTGAGTTCTGGCGATTTAGTTTTCTAAATCAGTCCATGCACATCCTATTCTGCTAATGTTTGCTTAAATACACATGTTTAAATCACACGGTGATGATTTCCGTCATGCGCTGCTGACTTTCAACAGATTTGCTCAACATTTACATATTATTGCTTTTTAATCCGAGGGTGCCGGAGGGAAAATGCGTTTTGCTACCTTCAGCATTAATGAAAAACTACATACTTTGCTTTTTTTGTAACGACACGGAGCGCATGGTCGGAGACAATCTAACGGGAAATAATTATGACTCAATTGTTCACTTGTATTGAATTTTCTTGTCCTCCAATATTCATGCATGTAGAATTTTTGAGTGATTAAAAAGTTGCAAAAGAAGTAAGAATAATAATGCATTTTTTTTTCTTTCTTTTTTTACACTGATACAAACTTTGACTTAAAATATCAATTTTTATTTTCGGTAATATTTATTTTAGTTTTAGTAATTTTTTTTTCAGAAACTTTTACGTCAGAAATGCTAAACACCGTCACTTGGAGTGTGATCAAACCCCCTTTTTCTTCTTACTATGCGGAACACTTAATAAACTGATAGACTAATAGGATTTTTTTTTCATTCTTAGTTCATAACACCGCAGACAGTTGACAATTTCCACAAGTCTCGGTGAGTTTCCTATTGTAGAATTTTCTGTTTCTCTAGACTGATGCATTCAACTAGCTTTCTGTGAACAAATATATTTATATATGGAATAAATTTATATACATCTAAATTCAGGGGCGGATTTAGGCCGTCTTCTGGGTCTTCCAGAAGACGGTCAGATTTTCAAGTTTACATTGACGGGTATCCAATTTTTAATGTTGGAAGACGGTCAAAATTGGAGGATGAATCAACAAAGATAATTTGGAAGACTGTCAGTATATAGCTCTGGATCCGCCCCTGTAAATTATGATGTTGTCTACTACGCTACCTACAGTAGACCCTCGTCACCATAGAACTCGAATGACTGTTTATCTTAAATAATTCACGTGGTATAATTTTTTTTCTGAAATACTAATAATTTCCTTGAAGAAATTGATATAAACAATGCCTAACTGGTTTCTTTCAGTAAGTAATTCAAACAATTCCCAGATCCCCAAAATGTCCCAATTATGCGGAGTCTACTGTACTTCAAAACCAACACGCTAGGGGGCCGACAGGCAGAGAGTATCTTTGGTCATTACGAGATATTTGACACGGCAAGGGCACCCACTCACACCAGATACTTTACAATGTTGCTAAAACGATACAACGGATTGACCACGTCTTGCGCAAATATTTGTGTAACTCGATTAAATCGAATGCTTTATGTTCAGCGTGAGCTGCTTGATTCTGCATTATTGAAAACGTTAGGCAAATGCAATTTGAGCAGAGTGAACGGACATTGGGGTGGCGACTTTGTTTACTTAAAACAGTAAAGTTCCTCTTTTCTTTGGTTTGCCGATGAATAACGAGCGAAATTATTTGACTGTTAAATAGTGGTCATGGGGTACATGTAGATGTTAAGATTACAAATTTGGTAAAAAAATCAATATATTAAAATTCTCCTTCCATATTTATTGTTTTACTAAAAGGTTTGAGATTTTCAGGATGGAGGTGCTAATAAATTCTCCTACATTCTTACGGTATAACAACCAATTATACTCGCTTTGTTCTGAGGGCGTAGCTTAAAGAATGAAAATCTTTCGAAATCACTCTGAAAAATTAAACCCTTTTAAGCCCTCCGCCCAAAAAATCATATCTAACCAATTTTCCAGGGGCAAACGACTTTCCCCCCAACTTAACCTTCTTTTTCTGCCAATCATCCTAACTCTGTAACAATTTTAGATAAAGCAAAAGATCAAGCCCTTGTTATTCAGGCACCTCTTTCATTCCATTCACTCGACTGTCGGATATCGCGAGACTATCGTGCCGTGATCTGCGTTATTTTCAAGCTGTCAAGATGGCTGACAATTGAAGAACAGGAAACGGTGACTATGGTTATCGATTAAAGCCATTCATCTGACAGTACATGTTTTAACTGCCCTCAGGTAAGTTCAACAAGAACAATTTTTACACTTTGAATGTGTTCAAAATCCTGGCTTGGATCTCTTTAATATACATATGGTTTGAAAACACATTTATTTGATTTTACAGAGTAGCTCAATCTCACCTACCACAATACCATCCGATGCCACAACACATTTTACCCCGTGATTACGCGACCCAATATATGTTTTCTTAGATAAACCACCTTAGCCTAAGAATGTCCAATGTTTTTCAGTTTTGCAGACGTTTGTTGTTTTGATGGGGTAGCAGTGAAAATAATAATAATAATAATAATAATAATAATAATAATAATAATTATTATTTGTTGATAATATTGCACTCGAGTGGGTTGAATATGAATAATAATAAAACAGGTGTATTTTGTGGCATACAGTTTTCAAGGCTGAGTGTTAAATGTTTTGAACAATCTCTGTAGTATCCAATGTTATACACACAAAGGAGCAGACAGCTGTGTACGTGAGTTGAATGCACATATTGTGTCCTATATTTGTACAATGCATAATGCTTACGCAGATTTTATAACGTAAACACACGGAGAAAAATATGGCCAAGCAAGTGGAGCAGTCTCTACCAATCTTGGATGAGCTTGAGAAACAAGGTACCGACAGCGAGGGAGTGGACAAGGTTTACGCAAAATGGGCAGAAGAATATGATAAGGTAAAGGTGAAATGTTACGTGATTTGGTTTAAGTAATACTTTGCTTACCCATCGACGTTGAAGGTTAGCTATTGTTGTATTAACAAACTTATCAACAAACTTTTTCCATTCCTCACTGGTTAAATGTTTTTTCAACATCCCATTTTATCTCGCTTTTTTTAGATAAATGAGACTAAAAACTATAAATGACTAAATCCAACCTCAGATAATCCACTTAAAAACAATAACCTCGTTTGTCAGAAAAAAAGTGTTACCCTGAGCTTGGGGTACAATATGAAAAAAATATATTTATCAATTAAACTTTTTGGTATGGATATGCTTCGGTTATTTTTTTTTCGGTTATTTATTACCGTTATCATCATTGGACATATACGTTTAAATCTTTCTAGGACATGGTTACTCTAAACTACACTGAACCAAGTGTCGGCGCAACCGAAATGGAAAACTGCTTAAAGGACAACAAAGACGCCCTTATTCTGGATGCCGCCTGCGGAACCGGTTTAGGGGGCATAGAGGTGATGATTGTATCTGTTTGTCTGAGTCAGTAATACAGTGTATCTCCACATTTTAGCAGACAGGGTATCAATATATATTATACGGTTTATTATTAGTTCAAATTCGCGGTATTACCGGCCCCCACGTTAACTGCCAGACACGTTGACACCACGTCTGTTCACTCGTCAACATATATTCAGATTTCTTTGGTTCCTGACCAGCATATCGTTTGATACTGGACAGAAATAATAAACGTCTTTTGACACACGTTTGACCAAATTATCTGTCACAGTTTGAGCAAGGAAACAGAGTTAAAATTGTCTACATGTTATATGTTCTAGTTGACAAAGCGTGGTTTCCACAACCTCCATGGCTTTGACAGGTGTAGTAAAATGCTTGAAAAGGCCAAGCAGAAGAATATCTATAAAAAGGTGATGAGTATGAGGCTTGGTCCTGAGGTGCTGGATATTCCTGATGGTAAGTATTTTTTTATATGTTCACATTCTAATATATATTTTCTTCTGATACCAGCTAGAGACTTAATGCAAATAATGGCCAAATGGGCAAAAGGCGTCAAATTTTGTTACCTGTCACCATGCTGAAACATATCTTTAAAGCGCTCTGGAGAATTACATGTAGTTAATTTGGACAAATCTCTCATTGAAAGATGATCGTCAATTTATTGGATTGTATGAAAACATACACACATAGCTGTGTCTAAGACACGTTTTTTTTTTTTTTTTTTTTTTTTTTTTTTTTTTTGACAAAGAAACCCCTGTTAAATAGTCTTAATATGTATTGTGTCACTGCATTTGCAGGTGGAATAAAATATAATGTAACAATGAAGTGTTTGCAGGAAAGAAAAAACGGATTGTCAAATATAATCAACTTAAATACTCATTCAGTCTTCGTGAGTTAACAAAAAGGAATACTCAATACAATTGGCATACTCGATTGTAAACTTCAGCGTAAGAATTAATAACGTAATTAGAGTTATCACTCAAGTTTTGCAATCATATCATTTACAAAACTAAAAAAACATTGACACTATATATCGATGAAAACAATATTAAACTGGCAATTTCAGATGATACATTTTAGAATTTAAGCTATATCTTAAGATAAAATCTTAAATTAAAGCAATAATAACTCTTCCTTTGAGATTCAAAATTCCGCAAGAAATACACTGTAAACAACGCATGGAAATATATTCTATTGTATTTTACCACTAAAACGGCCGTTATTGTAGTAAAATTAAAATCTGTGCCTGTCAATAGGGCTTTCGATGCCTTTCTTCCCGGTCGTCAATGACGTAAGGGTGTCACGCGGATTCTCGCGTTCATTCGAGACCAAAATAACATGGCGCGAAACGCGTTGATGCAGACGCAGACGTAAGTTGCGAGTTTTGGACAGTGCGTCGGATAACGAAAAGCCCAGAATGGCACACATTGTGGATATAAATGCATTTTTAACAAAAAGACAAATATATCTCATGAATCTTATATTATTGTTATATAGTGTTGTTGTTGTCTGCTTTTCCCGCGGTTTTAAGTAGGTCACCAGTGACTATGCAATGTCAGAGAGGGCTTCGTCAGTTAAAATCTCTTAAAAGATTTTAACAAAAAACCGTACGTTTAGGAAAAAAAACCTGGATTAACTTTGAATGCAGGAATGGGGTCGTTGACCATTGGTAAGTACGGGAAAATTGCCGTTTTTTCCAGGAAAATCCAATTTTTGGCCAAAACGAAGACTTATTATGACTTTAAGTATTTATCGTACGCAACACTGGGAACGGTTATGGATAAATCTTCGTTTATTTATCTATTTATTTATTACTAGACACATACGATGCGGTCATGATGACAGGAGCGGTAGCTCCTGGTCATATGGATGGAAGGTGCTTTGCAGAATTCATTCGTATTGTTAAACCAGGTAGGTCACTTTGTCCGTTTTAAGACACATTATAATATCAGGTAAAAAAAGAAGGCAATTTGACGTTTGCCACATTGGCATGTCAGCTGAGCAAGATGGAGAAATGGAGAAGGGAAGGCACTCGACTATTGTGAATTAACCTACATGTGCATCGTGTAACATAACAGCAGTCAATTGACTAATTATTTCATAAGCAAGACTCAGGGGTATTTGCTTCCACACTGAATGCGACCAAATGTATTTCCAAATGTATAGTTTGATTAAAAGTTTTAAAGAAATGCCAGGTTGAATATATTGGAGAAAAATACACCGGTAAGCGTCCTGCTTACTTTCTCATAATATGGATACTATCATCTCCAATCAATTGTTTCCTTGGAAATATACAGCTAATACATATTAAACCATCTGCCACATAATACATGTTCCTTAGAAAACCATTTTTTCAAAATTTAAAAATTACACCGTAATTCAAATCTGTTTTACTACTATCTATTGCAATTCTCAGTGGCAACTTATATGTACTATAGCCTGATGACAAAATATTAAAGCCCCTTTTTAAAAAAGCAAAATGGAAAAATATTTCAAAAACAAGGAAACAATGGATGTTCATTTTTTTAATCTATCAGGAGGTTACGTGGTGATGGGCACCATTTGTAAATACCTACTCGGCAATGAATATGGAGGCAGGAGCTGGGATGAATTAATTGACGACCTTCTGATGGCCGGGCGCTGGGTAACGGTGACCAGACGACCGGTGGAGAACACATTTAACAGTCTGCTCGGAACTCAATACGCATTTCAAGTGCAGTGAATGAGGTCTGGGAGCTGACTTGGGGGGGGGGTCATAGCAATCAGGTAGGCTATAAGCACAAAAAGCAGGAGGAGAGCTATGGGAATATTCTCGTGGCTACTTGCTATTTCTTCTTAATCGTCGGACCCCC
>NW_019775633.1:243113-255576 GCF_001039355.2 Lingula anatina | reverse complement strand
CCCCCCCCCCCCCCCCCATACAAACACACTCACAAACTATCCAAACTTATACATATAAATGCTTTGGAAAACAATCGTTATCAATTATATTTAGCATCAACTTTAAAGTAATTTACATTAAATGCATCTAGGAATCGGGAAAGGTTCTACAAGGTTCTACATGCATGTATACTTCATGCACAATTTATTTTGCGTTGTTTATGAGTGATAGACTATTTGCCTTTAGTATAGTTTTGTTCCATCCTTGAAAGTTATATTTACCTTACTGGTCTCTTTCTTTTTCTTTTAGTTGTTTACTTCACAGTATTGTTCATGTTATGATGTACATGTAAGGCATCGTATATCAGGCGTTTAAAAAGTCACTATAATTTGGCAGTTCAGTATCGTCACCATTTCACGGCCCCTTGGATTGGAAATTTGCACAGAATGGAGAAACATTAATTCCCGAAAATTTCAAGTGTTAAAGTGAAATCATTGAAAAATTGGCAACACTAAGATAGTATTCGACTATTGAGCATTGATTAAAAACATCACTTTTTAAAAGAATATCCTACATAATATTACAGTTTCTTTAAAACTGTTGAATTAATTGAACTTTGAAATTAGAAACGTTTTTTTTTTTCAATTAGAGTTATATGTAAAAATTAATAATGGTAACATTACTACTAGTACTACTACTTCTATTCATAACAATAATAATAATGATATTATGCCTTTATATTTAACTCTATACCAAACCCAAGTTCAGCCAATCTAACCAGGTCCACCAGATCCTCCTCTTCTCTTTGCTTAAACAGGAATGACAACAAAAACATCCAAAAACCTACGGCCACTGGGTATTTTCAATTGCAGCACCCTCTTAATGAACATACCTCACACATTCGGACTACTTATAGTGTTGAGGTTTTTAAAACACTTTAAAACAATCTTATTTACACAGAACGTCAATTTATTTTACCAATTGAAATTATATATTTTCTCATTTTATCATAAAAAAAGATATATCTATTAGATTATTACTATTATAAACAGCATGAATTATTTTAATTGTTTTATTCACCACAGTTTTCAGTATTCGTGTATTATTTGTAATTCTGATAATTTTATTTGTAAACAGCACTGAGACGATGTATAGTGCGCTTATTAAAATATATATTATCATTGTTATTAATACATTTAGTTTAGTTCTTAAATCCATTTAAAATGATCAGTTGTCCAGTAGAGTTTACAAGTGCTTGATAACAAAATTACCCCGATATGTAAAAATGAAAATAAGCTTAAAAACCAATTAAAAGTAAGATAATCAAAAATGGAATTTTCTGAAAAGATAAGGATTAAACTCTTTTTTACCAGCTGATTCAATTGAGCAAAATTCAATTGGTAGCCTTTTTCATTCCACCTGACCAGCTGACTTAAAAGAGATGTCCCCATAAAGTTTAAGCTTCAGTAACACTCTATAGCTGGTCTCAGATTACTGATAGGAGCATAATGAACAACTAAAACGTTTCAGTAAGTTGGTAGCACTTTGTAAAATGCATCAGGGACAAAAGCTATAAGAAGTTAAATATAACCCCGGCTTGACGTCTCAGCCAATGCAGTTCTTTTATAATCGGTGTGAAATGATTAACCATAGATGTACGAGTAAATAATCTAGCAGAAATGCTTTGAATACACTGTAGTCTTTTTAGCTGTTTTTGGGAAATCCATATAAAAGAGAGCTACAATAAACAAAGACTCCGTGGCTGTAGCTGCGACAGAATCCCATAGGTGACGACAAATTGTGTCTATTTCTTATGTTACATACTGCAGACTTGCGTATACCGGGTACTAGTATTCGCTTGTTCATGGAAAGTGTTCCTTCCATATTGTTGCACCCATTTCAGAATTCTTCATTATTGTCGCAATTAAGTTAACAAATACATCATCAATTAAAATGGACAAATGGGGATGCAACATCACAGAAATGAAGGATCATGGAGGCAAAAATTACACTGGTAATTGGTAGAAAATTCTTGAGAGGACAATGAAGGTTGGCTATCCATACACTCCACACTTGTTTTTTTATATAAGTGAATGCATTGCATGAATGTCCTTAGTGGAAGGACGTTGATTTTCTGAGAAATAACGTGTAATTATTTTGACTGTTTAGCAGCTTGTGGCGGTCATGATGCAGATTTGTAGATTCCAAAACGGGTAAAATTGATAAATATATATATATACACACGGATTAGGGATAAATGATAATATGCTTGCCTCTGTTTGTTTATTACACTATTTGTTTTTTCTCAAGAGTGACTTCAAGGTGGAAGAAAACTTGAAATATTTCGAAATCAATCTGAAAAAAAACTAAAACCTTAAAAGTCATCCGCCAAAAAAATCTACCGAGGTTGAACAGAAGACGGTGGCTATGATTCCTTTGTGCGATATCATGCCGCAGTCTGTTTTAATTGTCCTTTAATAAGTTTAAGGAGAAGCGATTCTTGCACTTTGAATGCTTTTAAAATCTTGGCTTGGATCACATTTATTTGATCTTACTGAGTAGCTCAATCTCACCTACTACAATACAATCCAATGTAACAACACATTTTACCCCCTGATCACGTGACACAATATTTATCTTTTCTTCAAGTCACGTTCACCTAAGGAGGTCAAATATTTCTCAGATTTGCAGACTTTTTTGTTTTGATGGGGTGGGAGTGAATATAAATAATAATATTAATAATAATAATAATATTAATAATAATAACAACAAAAACTATTATTATTATTATTATTATGTTGCAGTGTGTTGAAGCAGAACATTGCAATAATAATAAAACAGGTGTGTTTGTGGCATACAGTTTTTAAGGCCGAGTGTTTTAACTTAAAAGTGTTTTCATGCATACACACACTAGTTTTTTAACAGTCATCTGTAGTAGCCAAGGTTATGCACACAAAGGTGCAGACAGCTGTATACCTGAGGTGAATGCACAGGTTGTGTCCTACATTTGTACGGCACATAACGCTTACGCAGATTTTATAATCAGCATAATACAACAAACCTTAACACAAGAACTAGGCAGCACATAACAGACGTAACATAGTGAAAAGTACATAAAATAATGTTTCGGCCAATTTTGATTCACTAGTTGTTACATAATGCTTTAAAATAGCATAATTATCCTTGCCCTCTTTCATTTTGTAAAAGTTTTTATGGACATTGAAAAACTAGCCAGTGATTCAATGCTATGTCGTATAAAAGCCACTTAGAATGCTAATGTGTGAAAATGAAAATTTCACACATAATAAAACAGAATAATTACCGTAAATGTAAACAGATAATGCTGATTTTACCAAACAAGGCTACTTGGTAAATTTAAAGTAAAAACAAAAATATGGTTTGGCTGTTATGGGACGAACGTCACCAAAATTGCGCAAAAAGCATTAATCATTACCGTAAATGTAAAAATCAATCATTCTGATTTAAAACAAAATACCGCTTGAAACTAATGGGCAAACGTCATGTGTCAGACAGCGACAGTGTCAGCGACGACGCGGACAGACAGACCAATCAGAATGTATACAGACAGTTATAACAGTGTCTGTATATTAAAATATGGCCAAGCAAGTGGAGCAGTCTCTACCAATCTTGGGTGAGCTTGGGAAGCCAGGCATCGACAGTGAGGGAGTGGAAAAAGTTTACGCAAAATGGGCCCATGAATATGATAAGGTAATGGTGAAATGATACGTGATCCGGTTTTGATAATAATTTGCTCACTTATCGACGTTGAAGGTTGCAGATTGTCGTACCCTTTCATCAAATTCTTGTCCTTCCCCACTGGATCAATACTATTTTTTCGACATCCCATTCTATTTCTTGTTTCTTTAGATAAATACTTTTTAATAGAGACAAAAAACTACATGTGCCTTAATCTAAGCTCAGATAACTTACTTTTAAGTAGATTAAAAGCAATAACCTCGTTTGTCACCCTAAATTGTTACCCTGAATTTGGGGTACAATATGAAAAATATATTTATCAATAAAACCATTTGATATTAATATGCTTTGGTATGATACTGTTATTAACTTTGGACATATATGTTTAAATCTTTCTAGGATATGGTAACTCTAAATTACACTCAACCAAGTGTCTGCGCAGCCGAAATAGAAAAGTGCTTAAAAGACAACAAAGATGCGCTTATTCTGGATGCCGCCTGCGGAACCGGTTTAGGGGGTATAGAGGTGATTAATATGTCTGAGTTAGGGGTATATGGATTACTATTTGTTAGTACTCACGTTAATACTGGCTCAACGTAAACTGCCAGATACGTTGACTCTGCGTCTGTAGACTTATAAACATATATCCAGTTTTTTATTTTTTATTTTTATTTATTTATTTATTTATTTTTATTTTTATTATTATTATTTTTTTTTTTGGGTGGGGGGTCATATTGCATGGCCAGCATATTCTTCGATACTGGGCAAAGGCAATAAATGCCTTTTGACACACGTTTGACCAAAGTATTTGCCACAATCTGGGCATGGAAACAAAGTAAAAATTGTCTACATGTAATATGTTTATATCTTCTAGCTGTCAAAGCGTGGTTTCTACAATCTCCATGCCTTCGACATGTGTAGTAAAATGCTTGAAAAGGCCAATCAGAAGAATGTCTATAAAAAGGTTATGTGTATGAGGCTTGGTCCTGATGTGCTGGATATCCCTGATGGTATGTACCTTACACACGAACACACTCAATATATATCTCTTATCTCTCTAGCTGCGGGATTAGTGTAAAATAATGGCCAAATCGGCTAAAGGTGCCAAATGTTGCAATGTGACACCCGTTACCATGATGAAACAATATCTGGAGAATTACATGTACTTCGTTTTGACAAACTACCAATTGCAAGATGTTCGCCAATTTATATGATTTTACAAATATATACACACCTAGATGTGTCTAAGTTACATGTAGTTCCTGACAAAGAAACCATTGTTTGGTTAAAAACCTAAATACTTATTTATTTGGTCGTTGCATTTATAGATGGAATCAAAATGTGATGTAGTAATGAAGTATTCACGAGAAAAAATGAATTGTCAAAATATTACGTCCAGATTAAATACTCATTCAAGCTTCGTGAATTTATAAAAAGGAATACTCAATACAATTGGCATACCTGGAAACTTCAGCGAAAGTATAAAGAGTGTGATACCACTTAAGTATACTTAAGTGTAACAATCATACCATTTACAAAACCTCGAAAAACATTTTATTTGTCATTAAAATTTTTTTTCTACTTTTAGTTTTTTAAAGGATTTTTAAAAAATCCT
Organism: Lingula anatina; assembly: GCF_001039355.2. Next base: position 250,264 of record NW_019775633.1, on the reverse strand, counting down.
AACCGCTAAATGCTTATGTACCAATAATTGGCAATATTATTCCATATGTTTTTTTTTTTAATTAAACGTGTTTAAATGGCAATTTAAGATGAAACATTTTATAATGGAGCTCTTATCTTAAGTCTATCTCGTACACAACGTCGGCACCCTGGAGAACTCTTTTGTATAATATTCTTTGTTTATTTATTACCAGACACGTACGATGTGGTCATGATGACAGGAGCGGTAGGTAATGCTCATATGGATGGAAGCTGCTTTGCAGAATTCATTCGTATTGTCAAACCAGGTAGGTGAAGGCGACATTCACTTTGTCTCATTTCATGACACATTTTTCTAGGGCGTTATGATAATAATTTTAAAAAGGACGATACATAATGTGTGCAACGCATTGATTATTTTGACTAGGTACCGTACCTGTATGAAAGACCCAGTAAGATTTCGTGCTGGTATATAGTGCGAAATTAGCTCATTTAAATAAGAGAGTGCAAGTTTGTAAAATACTGCATGTGCAAATGTTAAAAGTTTAAATAAAATGCGTGCTAGCACAGGAAGCCAGTGCAACATCATTAAAACGGGGTGATGTGGTTGCCTTTTGGAGTGCGGGTCAGTAGGCGAGCAGATATGTTCTGTGCATGCTGCAGCCGTTTGCTTTCTTCCTCCAAAGATCCATATAAAAAAGGAGTTGCAGTAGTCAAGTCTTGATGTAACCAGGGTATGTATAACTGTTGCTGAAGTAGAATCAGTCAGATGTTTTCGTAAATAACCAATGTTTCTAATATTGAACATGCACGTTTCGGATACGTAAGAAATTTGCCTGTCCATGGACAATGTACTGTCAAAATGGACTCACAGGTTTTTTTGCGTGAGATGAGATTTGTACAACGGTGGCACCTATAGTCATGATGCTAAGACTGCGGGCAATATTCCTATTGTGTGGTTGAGATTAGGAATTCAGTTTCCTCGTCATTGATCTTCAGTTATTTTCTTATTATCCACCCCTCAGGTGGGAAAAACAGTTAGTTATTTCAGAAACCGATGTTTCAGGGTATCTAATATTGCAGAATGTGTAAAGCTGAGGGTCATTTGCATATATGTGAATCTCGTGCAATCTCGTGAAAACGAAGGATTGCCCCAAGCGATAAAGTATAAATACAGAATATGAGTGGTCCAAACACACTGCCTTGTGGAACACCAAAAACATGTTGAGCTAATCTCCGTCCATGCATACTTATTGTGATCTGTAAGGTATGATAGGAGAAGATTTAGTGCTGTATCTTTTATCCCAAAAGTTTCTGATGATCCACAGTGTCGAATGCGAGAGAACAAGTGACACAGTAGTTTGACTGTCGACAGCACAGAGCAAATCATTTTTAATTCTAAGGAGTGCTGACTCGATGTTGTGGTTCACCTTGTATGCCGACTGCATTTTCTATACCATGATATTTGCATCTAAGTGACTGAACAATCTTGCAGCGATCACACGCTCTACCAATTTAGACAGCAATGTGTAACGTATTTTTGCCAAAGTTTTGCATTTAGTTTAGGCTTTTTCAATAGCGGACGGATAATTGCAGGTTTAAACAACTCGGGGAAATCCCCGGTTCTAAAATAAATGTTTACAATATGAGTTATGAGACCAATAATTGCAGGAAGAATCTGGGAGAGCAGTGTTGACGGTATAGGATAAAGTGGGCATGATGTCCTCTTGGATCTAGAAAGATTTTTGTCACCTCGTCTTCCGTTGCTTCCTCGAAGGCAGTAAGTAAGAGTGAAGGCTTCGGGAAAAGATCAGAGATTTGGGGATGTAGTAGTGCCGCCACTTAGGAATATTGAAATTTTTATTAAAAAAACGTTTTCTAATGTACCTTTTTATACAGGTACATAGTCAAAATAATCAATGCGTTGCACACATTATGTATCGTCCCCTTTTAAAGTATTATCTTATCGCCCTAGAAAAAAATACACCGAGCAAGAACAGTTGTATAATTTGGAAATACATATTCATATTACCTGATGACAAATTTTAAAAAAGCCCTTTTTTAATAATCTAAATGCAAAACTGTTTGAAAAAAGGGAAACCATGGCTGTTCAGTTATTTTATCTTTCAGGTGGTTACGTGGTTATGGACACCATTGATAAATACATAAATGGCAGTGAATGTGGAGGCAAGAGCTGGGATGAGTTAATAGATGACTTCCTCATGGCAGGACGCTGGGTCACGTTGACCAGACGAAAGGTGGAGAACGCGTTTAACAGTCTTGATGGAATGCAATACGCGTTTCAAGTGAAGTAATGTTGTCTTGGAAAGGTGGGGTGGGGTGAGGTGGAGCTGTTGTCCCCACCTACTTTAACTACGTTAGTCATGAGCGCGAAAAGCAGATGGTGAACTATGGGAATATTCTCGCGGCTCGCGGCTTAAATGTGCTTCCTATTAAGTACTTAATTTGGAAAAGCAATTATTATCAACGGAATATAGCATCAACTTTAAACTAGTAAATATTTAACTGCTTACAATTCTAGGAACTAGGGAGATTCTACAGGGTTCTACATGTATGTATGGCGTATGTACGTGTATAAGTGACAGCTGGCCTATTTGCTTTTGTATAATTTGAGTCAATCCTTAAAAGTTATGTATACATACCTGCAATAAAATCCCATACGGCAAATGACACAGCAAGGGTACCGGCTCACACCAGATACAGTGGTCGGAATATCTTGTTTCCGTTGNGACAAAGCGTGGTTTCTACAATCTCCATGCCTTCGACATGTGTAGTAAAATGCTTGAAAAGGCCAAGCAGAAGAATGTCTATAAAAAGGTGATGTGTATGAGGCTTGGTCCTGAGGTGCTGGATATCCCTGATGGTATGTACCTTACACACGAACACACTCAATATATATCTCTTATCTCTCTAGCTGCGGGATTAGTGTAAAATAATGGCCAAATCGGCTAAAGGTGCCAAATGTTGCAATGTGACACCCGTTACCATGATGAAACAATATCTGGAGAATTACATGTACTTCGTTTTGACAAACTACCAATTGCAAGATGTTCGCCAATTTATATGATTTTACAATTATATACACACCTAGATGTGTCTAAGTTACATGTAGTTCTTGACAAAGAAACCATTGTTTGGTTAAAAACCTAAATACTTATTTATTTGGTCGTTGCATTTATAGATGGAATCAAAATGTGATGTAGTAATGAAGTATTCACGAGAAAAAATGAATTGTCAAAATATTACGTCCAGATTAAATACTCATTCAAGCTTCGTGAATTTATAAAAAGGAATACTCACAATTGGCATACCTGAAAACTTCAGCGCAAGTATAAAGAGTGTGATACCACTTAAGTATACTTAAGTGTAACAATCATACCATTTACAAAACCTCGAAAAACATTTTATTTGTCATTAAAATGTTTTTCTACTTTTAGTTTTTAAAAGGATTTTTTAAAAATCCTTACCGCTAAATGCTTATGTACCAATAATTGGCAATATTATTCCATATGTTTTTTTTTTTTCAAATTAAACGTGTTTCAATGGCAATTTAAGATGAAACATTTTATAATGTAGCTCTTATCTTAAGTCTATCTCGTACACAACGTCGGCACCCTGGAGAACTTTTTTGTATAATATTCTTTGTTTATTTATTACCAGACACGTACGATGCTGTCATGATGACAGGAGCGGTAGGTGATGCTCATATGAATGGAAGTTGCTTTGCAGAATTCATTCGTATTGTCAAACCAGGTAGGTGAAGGCGACATTCACTTTGTCTCATTTTATGACACATTTTTCTAGGGCGATATGATAATAATTTAAAAAAGGACGATACATAATGTGTACAACGCATTGATTATTTTGACTAGGTACCGTACCTGTATGAAAGACCCAGTAAGATTTCGTGCTGGTATATAGTGCGAAACTAGCTCATTTAAATAAGAGAGTGCAAGTTTGTAAAATACTGCATGTGCAAATGTTAAATGTTTAAATAAACTGCGTGCTAGCACAGGAAGCCAGTGCAACATCATTAAAACGGGGTGATGTGGTTGCCTTTTGGAGTGCGGGTCAGTAGGCGAGCAGATATGTTCTGTGCACGCTGCAGCCGTTTGCTTTCTTCCTCCAAAGATCCATATAAAAAGGGAGTTGCAGTAGTCAAGTCTTGATGTAACTAGGGTATGTATAACTGCTGCTGGAGTAGAATCAGTTAGATGTTTTCGTAAGTAACCAATGTTTCTAATATTGAACATGCACGTTTCGGATACGTAAGAAATTTGCCTGTCCATGGACAATGTGCTGTCAAAATGGACTCCCAGGTTTTTTGCGTGAGATGAGACTTGTACAACGGTGGCACCTATAGTCATGCTAAGACTGCGGGCAATATTCCTATCGTGTGGTTGGGATATTACTAGGAATTCAGTTTCCTCGTCAGTTATTTCCTTATTATCCACCCCTCAGGTGAGAAATACAGTTAGTTATTTTAGAAACCGATGTTTCAGGGTATCTCATATTGCAGAATGTGTAAATCTGAGAGTCATCAGCATATATGTGATAACCAATCTCGTGAAAACGAAGGATTGCCCCAAGCGATAATGTATAAATACAGAATATGAGTGGTCCTAACACACTGCCTTGTGGAACACCAAAAACATGTTGAGCTAATCTCCGTCCATGCATACTTATTGTATTAAGGTAAGAACGGAGAAGATGCAGAGCTGTATATTTTATCCCAACAGTTTCTAATGATCCACAGTGTCGAATGCGAGAGAACAAGTGACACAGTAGTTTGACTGACGACAGCACAGAGCAAATCATTTTAAATTCTAAGGAGTGCTGACTCGGTGTTGTGGTTCACCTTGTATGCCGACTGTATTTTCTCTACCATGTTATTTGCATCTAAGTGACTGAACAATCTTGCAGCGATCACACGCTCTACCACTTTAGACAGAAATGTATAACGTATTTTTGCAAAAGTTTTGCATTTAGTTTAGGCTTTTTCAATAGTGGACGGATAATTGCAGGTTTAAACAATCCCCGGTTCTAAAACAAATGTTTACAATATGAGTTATGAGACCAATAATTGCAGGGAGAATCTGGGAGAGCAGTGTTGACGGTATAGGATAAAGTGGGCATGATGTCCTCTTGGATCTAGAATGGTTTTTGTCACCTCGTTTTCCGTTGCTTCCTCGAAGGCAGTCAGTAAGAGTGAAGGCTTCTGGAAAAGATAGAGATTGGGGGATGTAGTAGTGCCGCCACTTTGGAATATTGAAATTTTTATTAAAAAAACGTTTTCTGATGTACCTTTTTATACAGGTACATAGTCAAAATAATCAATGCGTTGCACACATTATGCATCGTCCTTTTTTAAAGTATTATCATATCGCCCTAGAAAAATATACACCGAGCAAGAACAATTGTACAATTTGGAAATACATTCATATTACCTGATGACAAAATAAAAAAGCCCTTTTTTAATAATCAAAATGGAAAACTATTTGAAAAAAGGGAAACCATGGCTGTTCAGTTATTTTATCTTTCAGGTGGTTACGTGGTTATGGACACCATTGTTAAATACATAAATGGCAGTGAATATGGAGGCAAGAGCTGGGATGAGTTAATAGATGACTTCCTCATGGCAGGACGCTGGGTCACGTTGACCAGACGAAAGGTGGAGAACGCGTTTAACAGTCTTGACGGAATGCAATACGCGTTTCAAGTGAAGTAATGTTGTCTTGGAAAGGTGGGGTGGGGTGAGGTGGAGCTGTTGTCCCCACCTACTTTAACTACGTTAAGCGAAAAGCAGATGGTGAACTATGAGAATATTCTCGCGGCTACTTTTCTGCCCCTCACAGTCAAACTTAAATGTGCTTCCTATTAAGTACTTAATTTGGTAAAACAATTATTATCAACGGAATTCAGCATCAACTTTAAACTAGTTAATATTTAACTGCTTACAATTCTAGGAACTAGGGAGATTCTACAGGGTTCTACATGTATATATGGCGTATGTACGTGTATAAGAGACAGCTGGCCTAATTGTTTTTATATAATTTGAGTCAATCTTTAAAAGTTATATATATATATATATATATATATATATATATATATATATATATATATATATATATATATATATATATATATATATCTGCAATAAAAACCCATACGGTATATGACACAGCAAGGGTACCGGCTCACACCAGATATTTTTCAATGTTACCAGAATGATACAACAGATTGGTCACGTCTTGCACGAATATCTGTTTTACTCGATGAAAGTGAATGCTATGTTCACCGTGCGTACAGTGTAGCTGTATTCTGCATTATCGAAAACATTAGGCAAATGCAACTTGAGCCGAGTGAGCGGACATTTGAGTGGCGACTTTGTTTACTTAAAACACTATACTACATTTTTCCGTCGGTTTACCGATAAATTATTTGACTGTTTATGTAGATGTTCATTGGGTAGATTTTAGACTACGAATTCGGTAAAAAAATCAATAAATATAAAATTATCTCTCCATAATTATTATTCAACTAAAAGATTTGTGTTTTGCAGGATGGAGGTGCTACTAATTTCTACTACATTTGTACAGTATAACAATCTATTACACACGTTTTGGTCTCAAGGATTGACTTTATGGTGGTAGAAATATTGAAAACATTTCGAAATCAATCTTAAAAAGATTAAGCCTTCTAAGCTTTCCACACAAAAATTATATCTAACAAATTTCCCCAGTGCTAAGTCCCCCTTCCCTGACTAACCATCTTTTTATCTTTCTTTTCTGCCACTCGCCCTAACTCATTTATTTGGAAAACACAAACGATCAAACGCGAGTATTCTGGAAACCCTATTCATTCCACTAACTCCGGATATGTCGAGACTGCCGTGATCTTTGTTATTTCAACAGATGGCTGCCTACTAAAGTTGAACAGGGAATGGTAATTATGATTCTTTTTTATAATATCGATTAAGGCCATTCATCTGACAGTATATGTTTTTAAAGTAATAATTATCAGCATATGCGTTCTGCAAGAAACAATTCATGCACTTAAAATGCGTTAATATTCTTTAATATATATTTTCAAAACACATTCATTTGAACTTACCGAGAAGTTAAGCATCATCTACCACAATACACTCCAAAG
>NW_019775633.1:225167-242940 GCF_001039355.2 Lingula anatina | reverse complement strand
CCCCCCCCCCCCCCCCCACGATCACATTCACATGCTAAGAAGATTTATATATTTCTCAAATAAAGTCACTTCGACCTGAGCGGGTCTAATAAAATTCAGGTTTGTAGACGTTTGTTGTTTTGGTAAGGTGGGTATGAAGGAAATGATAATAATAATATAGATGTGTTTGTGACAAAATAATAAAGGTTGAATACAAGGTGTTTTCGTGCTAAAACTTGTATACACTCGTTACATTTAATGTAGTTTTTATTTAAAGTTATGTTAAGTGAACTGGAGTTATACACACAAAGGTGCAAACAGCTACTGGTATGTACGTGAGTTGAATGCACAGGTATTGTCCTACATTTATACAATACATAATGCAGACTTCATAATGAGCATGATGCAACAAACTTAAACACACGGAGAAAAATATGGCCAAGCAAGTGGAGCAGTATCTACCAATTTTGGATGAGCTTGAGAAACCAGGTATCGACAGCGAGGGAGTAGAAAAAGTTTACGCAAAATGGGCCGAAGAATATGATAAGGTAAAAGGTGGTTTTAGTACCACTTTGCTCACTCATCGACGTAAATTTAATTTTTGCAACTGGATCAATAATGCCTTTTCCGACATCCCCTTTTATTTCTTGTGTCTTTAGATGAACCATTTAATAGAAAGAAATAAAACTATATGTGACTTAATCCAACCACAGATAATCCACTTAACAGCTACATGAATCACCGCGTTTGCCAGAAAAAAAGTGTTATTCTGAGCGTGTGGGACGTATGCACAACATGAAAATATCTTTATCAATTTAACTATTTGGTATGAATGAGATATGGTATGATACTGTCATTATTTTTGGATAAATGTGTTCAAATCTTTTAGGATATGGTAACTCTAAGTTACACTCAACCAAGTGTCTGTGCAGCCGAATTAGAAAAATTCTTAAAGAACAACAAAGATGCGCTTATTTTGGAGGCCGCCTGCGGAACCGGTTTAGGGGGCATAGAGGTGATTAGTATGTCGCTGAGTTAGTTACATCTTAACATATCTTTATATTTAAGCATACCTGGTATCATCATCATGGTATACCAGTTACCATCTATTAGTACTCACGTTAATACTGGCTCCACGTTAACCGCCAGCAAAAATGCAACCGCGTCGGTACACTTTGTTTAAATGTCTGCATATTCTTCTATCCTGGGCAGGGATGATAAATACCATTTGACTCACGTCTTAACCAAAGTATTCCACACAGTTTGGGCAGGGGAAATGAGTTAAATATTTACATGTTGTATATTCTAGCTGACAAAGCGTGGTTTCCACAACCTCCATGCCTTCGACATGTGTAGTAAAATGCTTGAAAAGGCCAAGCAGAAGAACATCTATAAAAAGGTTATGTGCATGAGGCTTGGTCCTGAGGGTCTGGATATCCCTGATGGTAAGTACTTTGTACGTGTACATACACAATGATATAAATCCTTTCCATTATCTAGTTGGGGTGCTTAGTCTAAAATACTTGCCAAATCGGCTAAAATTGGCTAAATTGTTTGCTTTAGAGTAAGTATTAAAAGCGTTATCAGAGTTACTCGAGAAAATATTTTATTTGTCATAAGATGGAACCACTATTGAACTGTCCAGGGCGTTTCACCACCCTTGGTTTGATTGAAAAGTTTATGAAAAAGCTTCCTTACCGCTAAATGTTAATGTCCCAGTAACTGGCGGTTTTGCTTGGAATGTTTAAGTTCTGAATTTTAAAGTGTTTAATTGGCAGTTTCAGATTATATATTTTAGAATTTAAGCTCTTATCTTAAATTTATATCGCACACAACGCTGGACACGTGGAGTTTGGTTATGGATAATTCTTCTTCATTAATTTATTTTTATTAATTAATTTATTCATTAATAAATTTATTTATTACTAGACACGTACGATGCGGTCATGATGACAGGAGCGGTAGGTAATGCTCATATGGATGGAAGCTGCTTGGGAGAATTCATTCGTATTGTTAAACCAGGTAGGTCACCATTTTACCACTATCGATTGGCAGTTCTCATAGGCAATTTAAAACATTTTGCATGACCCCTCTTTTTAATTTTTATCATATCGTCCAAGAAAAAAAAAACCTTGAGTAAGCACACATTTTAAATTGAATCCGTATTTTCCTAATGACAACATTTAAAAAAAACTCCTAAAAAGTGAAATGGAAAAAGATTAAAAGGAACAATGAAAACTGGTTGTTAAAGTTTTTTTTTATTCTTTCAGGTGGTTACGTGGTGATGGACACTATTGTGAAATACCTAAATGGCAGTGAATATGGAGGCAAAAGCTGGGATGAGTTAATCGATGACTTCCTGATGGCAGGACGCTGGGTCACGGTGACCAGAAGACAGGTGGAGAACGCGTTTAATAGTCTGGACGGGACGCAATACGCTTTTCAAGTGAAGTAATGTGGTATAGGAGCCGATTGGGGGGGGGGGCTTATCCCAACTTACTTCACCACGTATATTTGTACAACCAATAAAACATTGGAGAAAAAAAATGAATTCACCTTTAAACTAATATACATTTAAATGTTTACAACGCTAGGAAGTAGGTGCCGGAGGTTCCACAGGGTTCTACATGAGGGTATAGTGCATTAACTGTATATTTTCCGTTGTTTATCAGTGCCAGCCTGTTTGCTTTTGGTATAATTTGAGTCAATCCGTAAAAGTTATATTTGCTTAACCTTTCTTTTTCCTTTGCATTTTATATATTTATTAACCTTGTAGTGTTATTCACATTGTGCTGTAAGACATCGTATAGTAGGTGTCCAAAAACGTACAAATTATGAAGTTCAATTACATCAACACTTGACAAGGCTTTGAATTGAAGTCTTGCACAGACTGTTGATACATCATTTACTGAAGTTCTCAAGTGTTAAAATGACACAGTTTTGTTACTAGGCCACACTTTTTTATTTTTATGGATGACATCCTGCGCGCGCACCGTCGTCCGTTCTCCGAAAAAAAAAATCAACCCCAACGAAGTCGGTTGTCGCAAACGTCATTATTGAATTTGCCGGAAAATGAGCTTTCTGCGCATGTGTATTATAGCCACGTGGAAATATGGCGGATTTGCCGTCAAATTCATCTCTAGGATTACTGTCAGATTACACGACAATTAAACTCATAAAGAGGACGGGGGCCGTCGTTTTGGATTGGTATACAATTGATATTGGGCATGGAGATATCATCTTTCTACAATTATACGAAAGGCTGGCGGTGGCCAGCGATTATCGCCCGGAGAATTTCAGTGACATTCTGCCAAAGCAGCACATACCAGGTTTTTTGTAGCGAAAAAAGGGTCGACAAGAGCGTCGAGGTATTTGGTGGGCTGAAGGTGGGACAGGCCACCCGACAGTATGGCTGCTTCGTGCGAGTCGAATAGACAAAACGGCATCGACCGAAATGACCTTTAATAGATATGGTAGTATTAAGCATATCTTTGCATGATTTTTTAACATTTCTGTGACGTGTTCATAATGCTTTAATATTTTGAGAGCACAAATAAAGACACACTATTTGTTTAATATTTGTTGTATTGATTGGTATACCAACAAAATACATACAATAACCTAAAATAGATTTGGTAATGTGCAGCATATCTATTCATGACTTTTTTTACCCTTCTACAAAGTATTCACAATGCTTTAATATTTTGAGAGCATGGATAAAGACATATTGTTAGTTTGATACGTATTTCTGTGGTAAATTTGTGTTTCCAGCTGTGTACTGACAGCATTCCTTTATACCCCCGTCACACTAGAGGCGGAATGAACAAGAATGCCGTCGGAAAGATAATTCTGTGTGCATTCCTGGATATTCAACGCGCATTCTAAAAGTTCCGAGTGCATTTCAAATAGTTTTACCCATTCTTGTGGTCGGTCTGAATGTTAAAAACTTTCGAAGTGCATTCCAAGTGGAAATTATTGAATGGCATTTGAATAGTATTCTAACTACACTATGACTGCATTTTAAATATTCTCACGTCTGGTCTATAGTCACTCGCCATGGCCAGTCTCTAGTATAGTTGAGCAGACATGATACCCCGATTACCAACGTGGATTGCATACCAATCTACAATCAATTGTGGAATTTTGTGCATGTCGTTAATTGCTATTAAGCTTATGTATTATGATGATTGCGACGCGGCTACCATCTATCCTTTACGGTTAATTTAGCAGCAGAAGTTAAATGAGTTTTCAGTTTTCGACAGCCCAGGCTTTTGAGGAATTTTGAGTGGGCAAAGACGGCGACAGCAGTTAGTTCCAAAGTTCCGAGAGCCTCTCCGAGAGAGGGGTTATTTATTTATTTGTTTATTTATTTATTTTTGAAATGAGTTTTCAGTTTTCGACAGCCCAGGCTTTTGAGGAATTTTGAGTGGGCAAAGACGGCGACAGCAGTTAGTTCCAAAGTTCCGAGAGCCTCTCGGCGAGAGGGGTTATTTATTTATTTGTTTATTTATTTATTTTTGAACAGGCCGAAAAGAGATGCACGTGCAGTCGTCATCCATGAAATTAAATCAGTGGGACCCCCCTTACTGTTAATTTGGTGGAATGCGGTAGCTTTGCCAAGCAGAACAACTGTCGCATTCCAATAATGCCTCCCGTTATTCCCTACACTGCAAATGATACATGTATGACAAACGTTTCTTTTGCGATGACGAAAAAATACGAGAGGGGAGTTGAGGTACATCTGGCCTAAAAGTGGTTCTTTAGTATTATCAGTTGTTTGTAGGATACAAATATGAGGCTTATGAGATCTGACACTTTTATATACTCAGCGCGAAAGAAGACTATTCTTTCACACACTGAGATAAAGGAGATGACTGCTGACTATTTAAATTGTGTTCTCAATGCGAATAAGCACGTGTTGTTTGGATGAATCACCAGATGTGTATTCTTTACTTTAGGAGCAATTGTTTTTTGTCGTTTTTTAGCCCTCTCGGGGTCCACCATAAAATTAAATCAGCGTGACCATAGTCTGAATCACTTTGCGATAAAATTAGAAAAATGTATGTTGCTTGAGCTTATCTTGAAAATTGAAAATAAAAATAAAATAAAGAAACAAGCATAAAAGGCTATGGATCTGAAACGTTATTGCACTACAACATTTGCCAATAGCAAGTTGAAAGAAATAAACAGAAACAGGATATACATTTCTAACAAACCTTTTCTTATCACGTCATAGCTTGAGAAACAAAAACAGCACATAGCTCTTTATATACTTATTGGAAACCCTTTGATACTTTATCGATTCTTAAAATTCCATCCGGTACAACGTGCACGTAACCCTTTGTTCGTCGGAAACGAAACCGAAACCGAAACTACCGGTAGTGTTGCTGTGGCCATATACTATTTAACCTGAGAAACGTTCTACTGGACAGAACAAGGTGCACTTTGACTTTTTGCTCCAGTTGTGCTCGACTTTTGTTGTAGTCATGGAATACGAACAGGAACAAGTAATGGGGGAGCTTTATTTATGTCAATGATTCCGTCCGATTATCTGCACTGGACACATGTGAGTATCATGACTGAAACACAGTAGTCATACTACTATGTCCATGTTTTTTCAATACAAACCATAATGATGACCACATGATTTCGTATCTTTTTGTCTCGTTCTCTAATAAGTGCCAACCATTTGATGCAGGTCATGAATAACGCAAAGAAAGAAACTTTATTTCACGTTTGTGATTTTTTTATTCTTCAAAGCATATCATACACAGTAAAAACACATAAAAAAGTTGTTCATCAAGTAAAGGCGCAAGTCAACCAGCCAATCAAATGCATAACATTTTTTTTAATTCGAATAGTAATGGATGATTAACGTTGACACTTCTGTAGTTATTGGAAGGTTACAACAAAGGAAATAATTCAAGTGCAATAATTATGTTATTATTCCATTAAAAACGCATATTTAAATATAAGTTGCAGTTTCTTCATTTAAAATCTTTTCTCTTTCTAAAACATCTCATATTGAAACTCATTGTCCTTTTATGCTTTACCCTAAAAGAGACAAGTGTAAGATTTTAAACACAAGTTGCTTTAACTACTTGTTGAACCTATCGAAAGACAAATACAATACTTATTTTGAGGGGAATTTGCCATAAATTAATTTTGCAAAAGTACTATATTACTTCTTTAAGAGGCCCGTCACTTGTCCGTTTTAAATCTTGAAGGGATGGGAACTTAAAAGTCCCACGCTTAACGTGGGTCAAGGACTCTTTAATTTCCCAGATTGTTAAGGAGAAGTTAGGGTCAGGAAAGTACAGGTATACATACTTCCTTTTCCCGAATTCAGTATGTTGATTAATGTACATGTAAAGCAATAATATATACAGCAGTAGTCGTAGTTGATTTCCTTGTAGGTGTAGCAACATAAACAGCAACAAGAAATGCACAATTTAAAAGCACACAAACGTACACAGAGCCTATTACACAGTGCTGCTGATAGCTTAATTATTAGATACTGAGGATACGCTTTGTTCACAAAATCTACCACAATCTCCACGGGTCTTTCACACATTTCATATACACTATTAATAGTGGGTTCATGCTTATCTCTTAATTGTTTAGTCACAGGGCAGTCAAGCAGACCACGCTTCTCTGTTTGCACTGATATCCCGCAAAGACAAAGTCAAAGTCAAGGGTCATCTATAACCCCTTCATCTTCTCCAATTAAACCCTCTACCATAGCCATACACTGTAGATTCATTTTCCCCTAAATATTAACATATATGCCTCTGGTTAAATAGATGGTACTCTCTGAACTCGCCTGTGCAAAAATGTCCACGGAATTTGCGGCCCGGGTGAAGGGTATGGCACGGAATCTTAACATTGGCAGACCTGCCTCAATTAAACAAATCGACTCTACGCCTTCTGTGTTTACATTCTGTTTGATGACATTATTTTTTCCTGTTAAAGTGTTCTTACGGGTGATGCTGACTGGTGAAAGCCAGTTAACAAGAATAAATTTGACGAATCAGAATGATCTCTTGTGGCTCTCCCATTTTATAATATTCAATATCTGGTTAAATTGAAGGTTGACAATTCTCTTGGTGTAGCACTTCTTTGCAGGAATACAGACAAATACAATATGAGGGACACCACCTCATTCTTTTGTGAGCGTTAGAAACAATTTGTTGGCGTATCAAGTTGCGGTCGAAAGGTGGATACATGTACTTGCAGTTTTCTGTCAAATTAGGTCCAGGACCCCAAGCTTTGTTGGGAAGTATTACTTGATTAAAATTTCTGCCAATTAAGCTTACTGTATGATGGTTAAATAACTCTATAAGACACGTGCCTTACTCACATGTTCTTTTTTTTAAATTTCGACCAAAAGTTAATTGCCCTGGATTAATTGTTGGTTTTGGCGTCCTTATTACAACTATGTAACAAGATTGAGTCAACCACCGTCACGCTTGCCGATAAGGTCTCGACTTAGCCGACCACAAAGGTAAACATGAACGGGCAAAATAACCAGATAGAGAATCATCAAGACATCTGCTATGTCATGTGTCATGTGTAAAATACAATTCCCTGTATACGAATAAGGTGAAAATAGATTCGCTTAGAAATTCCATGATAAAAGCTCATTCTAATACAATCATTCTAATACAGGGAACATTAAAGGGATAACAACTGTTCATTTTGGCCAAAAATTAATTTTCATGGGGTAAAGTAAAAATTCCCATTCTTATCAATGGTAAATAAATCCATTCCTACATTCAAAATAAGTCCCTAATTTTTTCTTTCTAAAAAGTTTGTTTTTTGTAATAATCTCTTAAGAGAATTTACAAAGTAAAGACATCTGTGGAGGCCACCTGATGTGATGGTAAGCAAAAATGGCAAGTAAAATAGAATTTATTGTATTTCTATAAGTTATTTACGATGTATTTATTGTGAAATATGGATTTCTTACGAACGGTTGTTATCCTTTTAAATAAACTATGTAATACACGTCACATCTTTTAATTTGGCAAATATTATGTGCATATGTTCTCAACTGCGTCCTCAGTTCTCAATTGCGTCAATCAATTCGTCGTACATCTGGAAGAAAGATGAAAAACTAGTATATATGCTTTGCAATACAGAATCTATCATCATTCCAGTGTCTTAAACATATCATAAAATGTTATTGTTAGCTCTGTTAAGACTTTAACTTAAAATATGACAAGTAGTTTGGCTGAAACTTTTCATGCCGCTATCAAAAAGCAACCTAAATTAACATCCAATGCGTACCTTATGTCGGTTAATTCAGTCTCTTCATCAGATTTCTCGGTCGGTTCTAAAAATAATAAGGGGTTTATTGAATCAGAATGTAGAATACAACAAAGTTTAAAAACAATCAATGTAGAAATAATTTTGAGAAAATCTTTTACTTAAGGGAAATCCTAAGATTTGAGCGACTCTGATTCCATAGGATCAGACGTGAATTACGAAGTACACGCTTGTAACCTAAACCAAGGAATCTGTCTTTTTGCGATAACCTAATTTTAAACCCGAAAAATGCTAGTCGTAGTATTCGAAAATGTTAAAGTAAACAAGTAGGGTCCTTTTTTTTGGTGAGGGTATACAGGGGCGGATCCAGGATTATTTGAAGTGGGGGTTGTCCGCGGATGCGAAGCCGACCCCCCCCCCCCCCACCCTTGGCGTGGGGTACGGGGCCCGCTGAAGGAAACCGAAAATTTTGGGTATTTTAGAGGGCGAATGGTTCCATTTGTACGGTTTAGATCTATAATTCAGCTAGTCAAAATTGTAATATCGAGAGGGGACCATTGGTGAGATTTTTGTCAGAAATCGAAGGAAGGTGGGGGTAGGACCCCCTAATACCCCCCCCCCCCCAATCCGTCACTGGGTACAATGTATATACATTTCTTCTTCGCTACACTAGATATCATGGATATTATACGTACCCGTTCCAGGGTCAGAGAGAAGATTCTCCGTGTGTCCGTCTTCTATGGTTCCCGGGTTTTGACCGGTGCCAGTCTCTTGTGTGGGGTATTTATCCCTCACGAAACTACATGTAATCATACCTGAAATATATAGATACATTAACACAAAATATCTCAAGACTTGCTTAATGATTCCCACGTATAGGATATTCCAACCAAGTCGAAAGAAGCATTTTTCCTACACTAAAAACTATTTTTCTATGTTCATACCATCTCTTACTAGAAAACCGCTCAGAGAACTCAAATCCCCGCCAAAGCAACTCAATTCTGATTCTGTATATTTCATTTAATTAGTAACTCAATCAATTAATTCAATTCTCATTTCATTTACTAATTATTTACTAATATCTCGTTTTTATTAATTCATTATGAAAAAACAAATGTTTTTTATAAAATAAAAAAAAAATGTAAATTAACACAGCACGTAATTTCTACCCAAATAAAGACCATTTCTGACTTTTGTAAAAAAAAATATATCAGACGGTTTGCGTAATGTTCCTTAGGTACCATTCCCACAGGTATTTGGATCGATCTATCTACCTGAGGAGTCTCACGAAATTGTTATCAATTTAACTGGCTTAAATGTCTGTCACGCCTAGTAAAGCTATTAGGTGGTAATTTTCTTCACCTCCTAGCTGATGACAGACATTTAAGCCGGCATGTTGATAGCAATTTAGTGAGACTCCCCAGGGAGATAGACTGATCCAGATGGATCGATCTAGGCATAGGAACCCAGTTTTACAGACAGGCACAAATACAAGAAAAACAGGCAAACCATTGAATATGACATTGATCGCCACCTTATTTTTATCACCTTTAAGTCAGCCCATTTCGACTTATCCTAAAAATACCATCAAAATGCATACATACCTTCCTGAGTTGGTCTAAAGACAAACAGACAAATGGGAGTGATAACATTACCTGTTTGGCGTAGGTAAGTTTAATTACAACATAATTTAGTTACAAATGACCCGTAAATCACGTCGATCGAAATCATGCAATAAAATAAATATCGACATCAGACACTTCAGTTTATGGGATCAGATAAGTACATTGGCAGTCTTCAGTGAATGTAGCCATAGGATACGGATATTATTTTTATACTAAATGGATCTTTGAAGTGATTAACATGACCAGAAATTTGGAAAAGAGAAAACTTCGATTTTGTAGTAACAGCTTTATGTTAAAGTGCGACTTCAAAATTCATGTGGACATTCTAAAATAAATTCTTCAAAATAGATACACAGTAAATACAGTTACAGAATATTATGTGATAGTGCACGTTAAACAGTAATTTGAATTTAAAATAGTGACAAACCGACTTCGCATTACCTTTCTTATGGAAAAGATACAAGCCAGATAACACCATTGACAGAGCTACCCCGGCTACTACAGCAATTATCGCGATTCGATACGCGGTATCTACACTATCATCGGAAGAACGAGGGTTCATTCCTGGCGGTGCGCTGGTTCCTTGATCTTCCTCAAAGACTGAAATAAATTAATAGTAATGCAACATTTAACACTGTGAATTTGTCAAGGTGCATCAGTGATTATTTCTCACTAATGGTCTGCTGTATGAATTTAAGAAGTCTACGTCTATATTATTTTGATTTCTTGGTCGACTGCATTAAAATAGGTTCTCAGTCTATTTCTGAAAGTACCCAGAAAGCACATGATATTGCTACCACAAATCTCTAAATTATAACATCGCAGCAAGGTGGTAGCCACTGGGTCCCATCGTGCGGTATGCCACTGTGACAGACAGGAACTGTAGTCCGACAGGAACCGTAATCTGTTCCCCATTACTTTGTACAGGTGACATACTATCCCCAATACTCCCACGAAAGCCTAGATTACATTTACCACGAGTGCCGTGCGATGAACTCGTATATGGTTGTCCGTACGGATTCACGGCCTCCGTAGCCTCTACGATTCTGTCATGCTGAAACTTTTAACAAACTTTTTAATTCGTAAGCCCACAGGCCGTAACAGTTTCGTAGATGGCATTGCGCAGTTCCCGCACGGCCATTGTTCGGTGGACTTGCGGCGATAGTGATAATGGTTGAACCTGTTGTTGGTCTCTGTCCCTTCCTTATTTGGTAGTTTAGGAGGCATAAGCGGCATAAGGATGTTTAAGGTGTTTAAATATTAGTGTAATCAAAGAGTTGTACAACTCTTTGGTGTAAATCATTTGCAGAAATGTGAATTTGTAGTTTTTCTTAATCTGAACATAAGATTGAAAAAAATCGTAGGGGGATGCACCGACAGCGTGTCAATCTTCAATGAAGCCACACACAAGGCGTTTGGCAACTGCACTGAGATTAAAAGGGCTCCTGACGATTAGTTTTCAAAGAAATACACTGTACGATTTTCCCCAGATGGCCTCGAGGTAATGTTGGCGAAATGGCACGGCTCCCGCACGTAGCCCTTAGCTACTTACGATTTTCACTTCATCGTGCAAATCTTGCATCGTGGCAAATGTAATCAAGACTTATCAATTCTGACAGCTCCGTATCACACCATATCGCAGGGTCGCCTTGCGTTGTTACTCGATATCCGCAAGCCCACCGAACAATACCCGTGCAAATGCCTGCGCTTTGCCTGTGCGTGGATTGCGGAATGCCATCTCGATATTGTTACTGTCGACGGGCTTACGATTTCGAAAATTTGCCAGATACTGTGGAGGCCTTGAATCCGTACGATTCTGTGCGATTTCGCCACCGTCTACCTCCGCTTAGACGCCGTACGAAAATAGAATTACGGACAGTATACGGACACCAAAAGGGCAGCGCATCTTAAATGTAATCAAGGCTTATATAACCCCAACCTGTACTGTGCATATGGAAATCCGGACTACCATTCCTGTCACACTGGGTATGAAATTTACCTGCCGTTGTGGAAGCATTCGCCGCTTTAAAATCTGAGTAACTTTTATATAGACACATAGTAGGAAATCCTGGGTCAAAACATCCGGATGGTAATCCCTCTTGACTGAGATGGCTACATTCCTTTTCGCCTGTGAAGGGTAAAGTAGCGTTTTCCACAACACAACAGAAATCGCAGCGTTCACATCTGTAACAAAAACGGAAAAAGGCCATACACACATGTACGAGTGGATACATCGTCAAAACGCAGCATGCCCATTTAAAGACCCTGGTTAAAGTTTAAAGAAAAGCGACAGGTTATTTGCATACATCTGCATGTTGTTGGAGAAGACACTGTAACGAGAGTATTCCAATTTTAATGTTAAGCGGATTTCACTTTCTTTTGCACATCCGTGGTTTTGTTATCGTCAACTTTACCGATATGATCTCATAAATAGGCAACCATTGTGTGTTTAACGTAGGTAAGCCCAGTGTTTGAGATTATTTATTTTGTATTATAAGACTGACGAGAGTCCTAGTTGTTCGACTACTAGGGAGAGAGTCATGTCTGAGGGTGCATTCCCAGAGATTTATATCGATTTAGATTTAGATCGACCTAACTCCCTGGGGGGGGGGGGGTCACGCTAAATTGCAGTCAGCCGTGCGCGCACTATAGTTAATAACCCCCTTACAGCTTTTAGTAGGCGGAACAGACGCTTAAGCTGGCTAAGCTGAGAGCAATCTAGTGAGACTCCCCACAGGGATAGATCGATCTAAAATCTATGGGAATGGGATCTTACCTTCCAGTATTCGGGTTATAAGCATGGAAATCCTCGTTGCATGAAAAACTTGTTGCCGATGCGAAAGAAATTGTTCCTAAAAAAATCTGTAAAAAAAAAAGCCGGCATTAGTGACAAAAATATGATTCAACTGCTTTTTTGTATTAATATTCATACTATCAAACATCTTATAAGTACCGGTAGTAATTCATGTATAAGCACACGCACTTTTTAATGGATAATGTAATCATCATAATGTACAGCAATAAGCCCACTGCAGAACATAATATTTTCCGAGCATATCAATCCGACAGACAAGCGGGGCATATTAATTGCTTGTACTATTCAAGAGCTTTCCTATGGTTTAACAGATTAATAAAGCGCGCCCAATCAATTTGGCGCATTGACCCGTATGATCTACCTACTTATTCCTGATATTTACTTTGCGCAGTCACCTTAAAGCTCCCAGGGTCTGTTGATATACATTTACATATCCCGGGAACTTAACTGATTGTGGTAACGGAATGGCGCTTTAGGTCTCACCTGAGCATACAGGTAGGCATTTTGCACATTTTTCTGTATTTTGGCGCTATCATAGAATGTATCTTTATCTAAGACGGTGAGTTCGATTACTTTTTTGTTTGCAACATCAAATTAGACAAACCAAGCGACAGTTTTGTTTTGCTCGGGACTCTGACAGTACAAGGTACATATTGCAGAAAGGTTACAAGAATTCCCGCACGAAAATGCAGTAGTATCGAAGTAGCAAAAAAGCATTAACGCAGAAGTGGTGTGGAGCATATTTGCAGTAGAAATGCAGCATAGCCTACTGCAATTCTACTCCAAAAATTACATAGGTTTGTACAGAGAGGAGCATTAATGCAGTAGATTAGCAGCATGATAGAAGCATGTTTCAAATATGCTAATTAGCTCCCAAATCGAAGCAGATTTGAAGCATGTTTGCAGTATGATTGCAGTAGTCTACTGCGCTGGAGTATACTTGCGGGAATACATGCAGCTTACGAGTGGGAGACTAATATCATGGGCAAATAACACAACTTTAAAACATATCAAGCAATGTCACCGGTGTAAGCGGGAATTGTTTTATTAACTTTATATTTACAGCCAACAATAGGTTGAATGTGAATCTTTTTTACCACATGCAAACAAAATAAGGCTGGCCTACTTTTTACAAGGCTGTCGCCATTGGTAAAAAAAATCCCGTTCTGGTATTTCTGTATTCTCTTTTCTTTTTTGAATATATAGAGTGGATTTTCTTGTTGCAAATATAGGCGCTTTGAGGGGAAAGGAATGATCAAATTGTGTGCAAATTAGGATATGGAAAACACCGAATACCCACGTGTGCATGCTATCCCCTAGTATTAGATGAACACGCTATTAAAAAAGTCGAGAATGCATGCATTAATGAAGTGAAATACAATCACATAGTACAAATAGAAAGATAAGTAGCATTCATTATTAAATATAAGAATTTTCATCAAACGCAAGCAGTTGTAAGAATCTATTCCAGCACAACCTGAATTCTATCTGCTAAAGGATGAATTGAAATAAACGTTAAATGTGTCGTCACAATCGTGTAGCCGATAAAAAGAAATTAAGCAAAGGAATTTACCAATTTCGGAATTTAATCAATTGATAAGTAAACAAGACAGATCCTCAGTCATGGAGAGTATTTACTACGACTGGTCAGAATACTAAGCTTGTACGTGTAACGCTTGAACAGCTTGTTCTTTGTGCAAACTTTTGAGCAACTTATTCTGACCCTTAGATATACCCTCGCTATAGCCACAGGCTACCATTGTTAAATTTAAGAGACGAAAAAGAAAACAACTAAAGTTGAAAAACTAGAATAACTGTTTTTCATACAGCCATTTGTTATGAAAAGTAATGCAATGCCAAAGTAGCGAAGTAAAGTTTTTAGGTTACTCTTTTTTCTGGGAGGTACTCTTTCACAACAAGCCTGTTATTCAAATAAAACATTGGCCCGGTAAACAGTAAGCGACCTAATTGCTAAGCAGCGCGCGGATAAGTGTGTAGCTGTTTGTTATTTAAAAGGTGCAAAGCAATGAGTCTTTATTGGGTCACTGTGTTTGAATATTCAAGCATGCTTTCTAGCAAATGCTTTTTAGCACATCAATTAACCTTCAGATGTGCTTCACTGAATCAGCAGTCTGGAGTTGTGAAATCAGGTATTTAACGCATTTTTTTAGTTATACTATATTATGATAGAACCTAGTTTTCAGACGCTACAATAGACTGAAAGTATATGGGTGACGTTTGGTGTCTTCCCCCGTCTCGGCTCAGGCTTGGGTTGTGGTCTTGGAAGTCATTGACTCCTTAACTCTCCTGGGATGGATCCTTATCAAAATACATATAAGGGACAGTACTTTTACTGATATTGGTAAATAATCCTCATTATTTACATCACGGTGTGACCAAAAACGTTGTGAGTTAGAGGGCTTCGGTTTTGTGTACAAGGCAAATGGTTCAAACCTATGGTCATTATCAATAGACTGAATTTCAAATGAATTTCTTTCAGAGAATTCATATATATAGTTGCACAAACATCATACTAATATTGTCTTATACTAAATTTAAACCAAGTGACTACACATGTATAATTCTGTAATAGTAGGTTTACAACTATGTGTCTTGCTACAAAAAAGGAATGAGTTGCAACAGTACAGGAAAGACCACTTATCGATCAAAGATAAACAAACAAAAAATGGATATGATGTATTTTATGGTGTTTTTATATCATAGGTACTTGAAAAAATAACGCAGACAATTAAACTGGACTAAAAAGAAGTAACACTATCAGATATGGGAATCATACATTGGATGTAGCACAATATATATACTGCAATTAAGCCTCAAAGTACTTTTGTAAACATATCCAGAAGTTTAATCTTGTACATGCGTATTTTTGTAGTCCCATACCTAACCCATCATGAATTAAAAAAAAACTAATAGATATGTTTATTCACCACAAAATAGCTGAATATATTTCCTTTATAAACTTCTAAAACAAACACTTAAGGTCACCAAAACTTACAATATAAAGTCACAGTGTAATGGAAATAGTCATAATTATTTAATCTCCTACCAGGTCGTATTATTTTTGTTTTAACTTCTCAGGGCATACTTGGTAGAGAATAATCTCAAATGTTAAAAAAAGTATTTTTTTGTTATGATGAAAGGTGCATTGAGAAAGGAGGTTAAATAAAGTATGTTCAGGATACAGAAAATATTAATGAAGTTATACAAAAACACACAGAGCTAAATACTAGTACTAATGATTATTATTATAATTGTTTTGATAATCTTATAAATCATTATCATTATTATTATTATTATTATTAATTGTTATATTAACATCTGAATGTGCCTTGCATTTCAAGAGCTAACATTTACAATGTCTGTTTTAAAACTCTAAAATAATTAACCTGAGTTCCAAATGATACGTAAGTATAATCTGAAAGGTGGGCGGCTTTAATATGATAACTTATCAATTACTACCAAAATACTTTATCAGTTATTTTGCATTTCTAAGTCATTAGGAGTTCTTATTTCACTAGGTTACCATTCCGTTTCTTTGGTGCACATAATATAAATGACCATTGACCATAAAATGTGTTATATTTATATATGTATATTGATTAAAAGTGTGATTTAAGTAATGGTCCCTTTGTTCGTGATTGTAGAAGTTTTGAAATATACTATACTTCTATGACACTTTCAAAATTTATAGATAATTTTTTACAGGCAGACAGTGAAATGCTTTTTATATTGATGTCATTTTTCATCTTCGTAAAGTAGACTGGTTGGAGAGTTTCGGAAATAAGGAATACTGCCAAGTTTACAGGCATTCCAAATAATTCAAATTTTAACCTGGTTAAACTACCATAAACGCGTTGAATACAAATATGTTTGACTTTTAGGGTGACACGATTCCTTTAGTAGAGCCAATGACAGTCCGGACACGTACATGTACCTTATATATTATACATTGCAATGAATAAATGTTAAAGATTGCCGTTACAATATCACTGATATCTTACGGGTACTCACCGCTACTTGTATATATTTAGCTGTTTGATAGGCCATGCTTCCTGCTTGACGGATAAATGGATAAATGGGATAAATATGTTGATCATGCCTTACTTACGTCATCTACCAAAATGGCGCTCAGCACAACATGGCGTAGTGGAATGTGGTAGCCAATTAGCCAATCACAGTTCAGTTAACACGTGTAAGTTTGGTGAAGCATTCATGAGATTGTAACACTAGTTAGGCGGCTAAGCCAAAAAATTGTGCAAAAGTTGATAAAAGCATGAAACTTTCCACGATGAATGACCATTGGGTGTTTGTCAATTTTGGATCGGGGGGCAATTCCAAAATTCACAAGTACCCGGATGAGCGGCTTTCTTAAAATATGCTGATTCAGCATTTTTACGTACATCAAAAATTCCCTTAAACGAGCACTACCGGCGTTAATTATGATAATATGAATAAATTTGAGAAACATACACTTACTGTGCACATCTATAACAGTTATAATGACGTCATGATGATGTCACTGGGTGATATTGCACAATACATGCGAATATCTACTGACTCCCATATACTAAATAGTCGAATCCTGCAGTGATCTTTCCTGTAAACATCCATTACAGAAACCCATCCTTTAGGGCTAGAAAGATTAAGTTAGCTTGGTGTCTACTTCCAAGACTTTGAGCATTTTCAATATGGCCGTCAATTTTTGAGGGAAAATAGAAAAACAACCAAAAGTCGACAGATATACTTTATTTGTGGCTCTTGTGAACCTATTTCCTGTCAAAAAAACACAGTAGGATAATTGACTGCATGCTAGCACGTTTCTGGTATGTATAAACCAAAATGGCCGCCAACGCATGCAGCAGAGGATGGAGTATAGAAATATATCAGTCTATTACTGGTATAATTAGTCTAATTAAAACTTTTAACGCCTTCGATTTTTCTGTTCATTTGGATTTTTCATTGGACATTATCCTTACCTATCATTAATAGCTTTTTGGACATTCAAAAATAAAAAAAAAATGTAAATGAAAAAGAGAAGGGGGGTATGAAAATAAATAAAAATAAT
>NW_019775633.1:75069-221022 GCF_001039355.2 Lingula anatina | reverse complement strand
AAAAAAAAAAAAAAAAAAAAAAAATTGACGGCCATATTGAAAAATGCTCAATGTCTAGGAAGTAGCAACCAAACTAATTAGCCCTAAAGGGGGCATTTCTGTGATTAAAAATTACGGGAAAGAAACATTGTAAAGTTAGACTATTGTTCCTATGGGAGAAAGTGGATATTTGTCATTCTATATTGTGCAATATCACCCAGTGACGCCATCGTGACGTCATCATTGCTCTAATAAATGTGCACGGTGAGCGTACGTTTAAAAAATCTATTTATGACATCATAATTAGTGCTGGTAGTGCTCGTTTTGATGAAATCTAAATGTACATAAAATGCTGAGTCAGCATATTTAAGAGAGCCGCTCATCCTGGTACTTGTGGATTTTGGAGTTGCCCCCGATCTAAAATTGACAAACACCCAATGGACATTCATCGTGGAAAGTTTCATGCTTTTATCAACTTTTGCACAATTCTGGAAATAATTTGGACTTAACCGCCAGACTACACATGCCTATAAGCATTTCTTACCATTGTGAATCGCTAAAATGATATTGCGGTGCACATATCCTTTAAATCGACTATAAATGCTCAGTTCCAGTTTTATGATGAGGTTGGAGTAACCTGTAGGGCTCGAATATGGTGTCTTTTTATTTGACATAGTGATTTAATAGAGGTTGCTCCTTTTAGGGCCTTATTCAACTGATGTATGTTTTATACTTGTAATTCTCCATGAATTGTAGAGCGAATTGTGGCTTTTGGTCATTTAATTACAAGGGGTTGTTAAAATGTTTCGAGCCTCAAACTTTAATAATAAAGTATTTAGATTCAAGCTGTTTTTTATTCTAACAAAGTCCCTTTGGAGCAGCACCACGTACTTGTTTCATCTAGTTGGCCAGATCAGTAGAATCCAGCAGCTTGGCCCCTTATGTCACGCTCATCCTCAAATCTTTAGAGCTGGAAGTATTTTGTCAGCCTGGGAGATAGGTTTAAGTCGCTGTATGCTGGGTCTGCGGGAACAGGAGGTGCTCAAAGCCACACTTGCAACCAGATTCTATTGCAACTGGGCTGGTGTTAGTTGGTGTGGTGTCCTGGTAATGTCGTATATTTTCAGGGGCTCTTTCCTCTTCCACAAAACTCACTTTACTTAACAATTGTATCTAACAATATGATCCTATATGGCATCAGTAGCTGTAAGACATCAATGTGTTGGTATGTCAGCAAACACGGAACGTTATTATCACGTTACCATAACGTTTTGGGCAACGGTGTTTGCTGGGCTGTACTTTCTGACAAGCAGAAATATGAAGTTAAAAACTTTGACATTTTGTGAATCGTTATAACATTATTCAAGTGATTTACTAAACTTCAGATCTACATGCATACCTTATTTTTTGCAGTTGTGTAGTTTGTGCAGTTTCGAAAATTGCTGTGACACATTTCTGTACTTATACACTTATATTTACAAGTGCTTAATTTTTCCAATTCTGTCAGTATGTTTTATTACAACTAAAGCAACACAACACCTGAATTAATAAGAAAAATATCTAATAAGAAAAGAATTTGGAATCACAACACAAAAAAGGCATGTCTCTTTTAATATGATACCTTACCTGATAAAACTACGATTTTATATGTTTATCTTGAAATTACTGGATCAAATCCATAAATATTCAGTATAATATAAAATTGAATATTAAGTTATCTGAACCAAACAACTTACTTGTTTCAAAGTGATTTGTATACACACATCTGTAAGCTGTGATAGCCCTAAGTTAATTTGCAACCTTAATCTGCAGGGAGAGAATGGAAAGAATAAAAAAAAAGAAATAAAAGAAAGGTAGAGGGACATATCCCTAAATTGAAACTTTAACAATACAACAGCCCTTAGATTATAGGTATTTGCCTGCTTACTTCCAAGTTGTCAGTGTGGGCATGACTGCAGTTGTGTAGACACTTCACAGTATGTTAGAAAATATATCCATAGTTTTTTAATCTTTAATATTTTATATTTCCATGAAGGCTTTACACACACAGAGAGAGAGAGAGAGAGAGAGCACAATCTTTCTTATCTCCTGCGTACCTGTAGGTGAGCAAATTGAACCAGAGATAAAAAGCAAACAAATATCTCATATTATATATAAGTTAACAAAATACACTAAATGGGTGAATATTTGTAGGAAAATGTAGTATTTAACATAGAGTGCACATGGTCAGAAAGTTTCATAGTAACCCTTTCTAGACTATTGTGCAAATGCGGCATGACCACATGTGGAACACGTATATGCATCCAAATCAACCAAGAAGGAATTTATGTCACATCCTAGATAAAATAAATCCCCCTTTGAATCGTGTCTGTAAAAACCTGATATCCTTGTTACTCTTAGTTTGAAATGGGGGTGGTGAGAACTATACTTAGAAAGAGAACTATACTTAGGGCTTAGAAAGACTGCCCACAGACAACAAATACATGTAAAAGAACCCAAGCATCAGTTTACATCTATAAATGGTAACATAAGAGAATGCACTGGAAATTGAAAAGCAGCCTTCCTATTTTACAAATTTTACAAAGAAGCAACTGCAAATGGAAAGAAAAGGTAGATATAATGATTTTATGATTTTATGATTTTAAAACTTACATTGGTAAGATGATATAACATAACATAACATTAAATAATGATATCGGTGTGTTTAATGCCTCTTGTATATAATTAGCTCTCTAGTTCACATCAGGTGTATTTAAATGTAGCTGCTCTCGGAGACTCTCGTACTTCAAGACACCATTTCAGTCCTAGCGTAAATTCTGAGCTTTTTGTGGGGCATTTTGAAGGGGAAAATGAAATTGCACACATTTCAAAATACATTCCGAGAGGAAGATCAGGTTATAATCATAAGCGTGTTTATAATGTAAGGAAAATAAACTAGGTCCTGGGTGACTGTGACACTTATATTTAGGCCTACAATGAAATATTTCTAAAAGTTGGGTCTGTTTATCTCTACGTGTCTCGTTTAGTATAGATGTTTACTAGTAACTGTAAAGCACTATCAGCCTATTTAATTCAGATATACTATGTAAGTGGAACAAATAAGGGTCAGAAATATTTCAAATGATATTAAAAATAAAGCTTCACCTAAATTGAACTTCCATGTAACTATGGCAGGCCCGAAGTTTCAGACCTGATATGTTTGCAATCCATATACACTCAAATAATACAGCAAACCTACATGAACAATCCATTGTGAGGCATTTTATTGGTCAAGTGTGCCTTACTAGTTTAAGGGAGTCCGCAATACCCTTTGCTTTCAGGGTAAATGGACATGCAGTTACAGAAAATATGTTATTGAAAATATGTAGTTTGCTGATCGAAATTGATGTGACATCTTTTTGCATATGTGTAAAAAGAAAAGCGTTACACTGGAACCCGTAGACCGTTTCACGTATATACGTATATATTGGTATATTTGATGTTTGTACCGTGTATTAGAAAGGGTTTCTAACCGACACTCCCTGATGGGACACAGGGCGTCCATAACCCAAAAATACCTCTCTAAGCTCATCTATACAATTTCTTACAGTTTACGGCAAACTGAATCATAATCCGTAAAATATATAATAACCTCTAAAAACGTTTAAGATTGTCGTCACAATATCTCTAATATCTACTTACCATCATATATATAACTACACAAGTCATGTTTCCCTACTAACAAAGTTAACAAGCGCATGAAAAATGCAACAAACACAGCACTGAGGACCACAACCTCCCGGCACACTGCACCAATTCCGTCGCAATTTATGCAATGACACACAAAACAAATGTCAATACACTGTCTCCGAACTGATAACAAGTGGCTACTTGAAGACAAGCGGTTGAACTAGTACGTGATGAATTGCATTCAACACTCTCAATTCAGAAGATTAAGATTATTAACAGGAGGCACAATGCATTGTGGTGTAGATGCCTCCACCATGGATGGGAGGAATTGGAAACCTGCTGTTAAATTCTCCATCTGTGACATGGGGTGAAATGGATACTTTGGGTGTATACCGGGATATCCTGATCCCAGTAGCACTTTGTTCATAGCACGAAAATAATTTCCTGTCATTATAGAACAATTTAACAACCATCTTGTTTTTAGTATGCCTTGTAAAAGCCCGTGTGTGTGTGTGTGTGTGTGTGTGTGTGTGTGTGTGTATGTGTATACTTGTTGTTGTGTCAGTGAGTGTGTGTGTGTGGGAGTGAGAGAGGGAGAAAGAGAAATATCCTGATCAAAATGATAATTTAATGTAAAAACAATGCAATTTAAACCCCCAAGATAGATGTTAGCGGAACAGGGTATTTTTCCTCTCAACCACTATATTACATGTATCACACACGCTACTCTACCACAAAATCATTTCACGGTTCTTTGTAATCTGTAATCAGATAGGTATAAAGAGTAAACATGTATAAAGTGCAAGTGCCGACCTAGCTGCATTAATTAGTCACTGAGTGAGGGTTTTTATTTACTGATACGCCTCTAGACTGAATAGAAACCCTTAGCTAAATATCAGCTCACTCTCTCTCTCTATCTCTCTCTCTTTCTCTCTCTCTCTCTCAAATTAGCAGCAATAAGGCTGTAAATAAGCAGTAATATATTTTTCTTGCAAACTCGCTGCTGCAAAGTGTTAATTTGCTGTGATATTGCTGCAATATTTCTAGAAACTTTTCATTTTGCTTAGGGGTAGGCATCATTCTACAGTGTACATGGTGGATTTGTCTATATTATACATAAAAAAGCACGACCGCAGGCCTTTACGGCCACAACTAGTCCATTTTGGGGAGACATAACCTTGCAGGCACCTCAACATTCACTCTCTATCTCTCTCTCTCTCTCTCTCTTAGTATCCTTCTCTAGTTAACAGCATGTGTAAATAAAATTTACATTGTCCCCACTTTCAGCAATCAATTAACATTACAGTGTACATCGTCTGTAAACATGCCAACATATGTTGAGCCATAAAATTTCTCCCTGGAACAATACAGTTTTTCTTGGTGCATTCCTTTAAGGAACATCACTTTGCCATAGACCATTCACTGTCTGTACAAAACATGTAAATGTGTTTCTAACGAATCTGGTCTTATTGCGACCAGTAACTAGTGCGTCGCATATTGTAAAATTTTTGGGGTAGGAAGAAAAAAAATTAACTCGGAGAGTAGGGGTAGCTTGTACCAGACATATGAAGCATATCTTAGTTTTGTTTTGTTTTGTTGTAGGTCACGACAAGGACAACTGTATGCAGCGGTCATCAGAAATGTCACCAGGGCTCGGAATCTCGAAAGGTTCGCGATGTTGCGCACACGCTCTAGCATGGCTAGCGTGCGCTATCCCGTATCTCGAAAGAATCGCTATTTTGAGCGCCTGCGCTAGCATGGCTAGCGTGCGCTATCCCATATCTCGAAAGCTTCGCAAATCCCGGCCGTGCGCTAATGTCCAAATCGCCATTAGTTTCGAGGCTATTATTTGCGGCGATACAAACTAGTCGCAAAGGCCTCTGCGTATGCAAAATTCGTCATTTTAATGTGTCTTTCATGTAATTAAACATGGTGGCAAGTTTGGGTTGCTAGTCATAATAGCATATAATAAAACATATAACAAAAACATGGAAGCTTTTAATTGATTGAATCACTGGTACCTCTGATAGAAAAACTTGCGGTAAATATTCACGTGAAGAATGCCAAAGTCATATTTTATTATGCAGAAAAATTTCAAAATTAAACATTTCATACATCATTTTATATTTTCTGGTGAATTTCATTCATCTGTGTAGTCTATTGATAATAATAATAAATTTAAAAGTGTCATTTTCCACACAAAATGAAAAAGCAGAAACAAAGCATTCGGCCGCACCGTGACCTTCCTCAATGTCTATTATTGTGAGACTGAACACTACTCACCATTGTGTCAGTAATTGTGTCAGTCCAAGCTTCGCTTATTGAATTGTTTTTTGACATTTTATTGGTGTCAAATACTTCAAATATCAGTATTTGTAATTATGATATTCCTATAAATAAAAACAACCTCTTGATTTGCGTCATGGTGAAAAAAATTACATTTTGTGTAATTGTGTTATGACGTCTTCACTTTATGCAGCAATCGAATATTAGTAGAGTTTGAGGTTATAATTGCGTTGCGTCTGCTAAGGCTTCGAGATAGCAGGTGGGTGCAATCGCACTAGCAAATAGCGCACGCTAGCTATGCTATAGCGCGTGCGCAACATAGCGAACCTTTCGAGATTCCGAGCCCAGATCCACCTCGATGTTCTGACCAGCATGGACACGGCTCACTACCCTGCAGCTCAGATTCAGTGCGTCAGTTAATTTCTAATTACCCTCCTGTGGCATATGGAACTAACTTTACTGGGGTTTGAATATGAATATAGGATCGCCAAAATGAATGGCTTCGAATTTTGTTTTCAGTATTACTACAAAACTACTTTTAAAATTATCCTTGTTTCAATTGATTTAGTCATTTATTTTGGTACATATTTAAGTCATTACAGTGATTATTTACCTCACATATTTATGGCGATTAAAACCTTAACATATACGCTATAAGTACTAAAACAATTTAAACTGTGTTAAAACAATGGCTGATAACGGCTGTCTTGCAAAAAATGTACATATTAGATTACTGAAGGTTACTAAAATTGCTATCGTATGTACCACATCTGAAATAAACTCCTGCAGTAAATGGTCAAAATTCGTTTCTCCGTTTATCTATATATCGCATTTTTAAATAAAAGTAGCGAAAGATAATATTTTGGGGGAATTGGTTCAATTGCAAAATATAACCTGTATTTCATCATACAGCTTACAACAAAGAAATACTTCTCTCAAATACTCCATTTTTCAGAAAGACCTCACTTCTACACACACTGGACAAAAGAAGTGCCACCCCCTGAATCAGAGTAATCAAAGTTATTAACCTGAAGATGCGGAATGTAAGCAGTGTCAGAATATCAATACGTTCAGTCAGACCGTTTCCTTTGTGAAATTTGAAGTTAATAAAATGTCATTTATCTCCCCCAAAGTATTTGTTCAGTAGGGTGACACTTCTATTGTCCAGTGTGTGTACTTTGAATAAAAGTCATGATATGGGGAAAATAAAAAAAAAATAAAAAATAAAAATCTGAAAATTAAAGAAACAATCACAGATCAAATGCATTAGTCATCAGTAGCCATCAATATCAAGTTATCTCTAAATATTGTTTATTTAAACCAAAATATAATCTACCATTGGTGTTACATGTATGTTCATACTCATAAGAAAGCTCTAAATGTGACCTCGGCTGACCGAGGTGTCTTAATTAAGAAATAAATTGTCATATCTTAAACTGCATAAACATGCAGAGGCGGATCCAGAGATATTTTCTGACAGTCTTCCAAATTATCTTTGTTGATCCATCCTCCATTTTGACCGCCTCCGACAGAAAAAAAAATTAGATACCCGTCAATGTAAACTTGAAAATCTTACCAGAAGACCCAGAAGACGGCCTCAATCCGCCCCTGAACATGTGCATTGTGTTGCTGTATCTTCTCCTTTCTTCCAGTTATGAGCATTTTCTCTCCCCTACCCCAACTTTCAAGAGGGCGTATTTTGACTGATAGGTTCACATTCAATAAGTGTACATAATTTTCTAAAAAAAAAAAAAGAAGCTTGAGGCTCCAAATTTTGTTCAAAAACATTACAATAGAACCTGCCCATGGTTAATTCACGATATCTCAATTTCTTACTCAAACAATGCTTTTAAAACAATTCTTGGCTTAAATTTATGAAAAATCCATGAAATATAACCTTTTCTGATATTTGCCCCATTATCAATCAACCTTTACAAATTGCCATGTATTCATGACTTATAGAATTTATTGCCCCGTCCCTTACCTCCATATATATATATATATATATATATATATATATATATATATATATATATATATATATATATACTTAACCATATTGATGTAGTGAGCACTTTCTCTCCCCTACCCCACTTTCAAATAGGGGATGTTTATATTAAATTACATAATTTTCTGAAATAAGATACTTGAGTTCCAAAGTTCCTTCACAATCATTAGGCTATAAACCATTCACAAATTGGCAAAACATTTATTCAAACAATGTTTAAAAACATGTTGGTTCTATTTTATGAAAAAATCAATAAAATATGACCTCTTGTACCTCTTACCCATAATCAATAGGCCTTGACTAATAGTCACGCATCTTTGACCGATGAAATAAAATGTCCCATCCCTTGCCTACATAATGATATACAGGGATATGTAAATCATGAAACATTCCTTCGATTCTACTTCAATCTCACCTATCACAATATCACAGTAGGTCATCTGTCGTTAAAATGCATCCCCCCATTCCAAACGTTTGACCTGCCAAGTTACACTTAAGTTCATACTGACGTGAATGTAAATAAAGCCATCTCGACTTGAGTGCCCTCGGTATATTGCTCAGGGTTACAGACGTAAGTAATTTTAATGAGGTGGGTATGAAATGTTTTGACACACTGAGAGTTTTAGATGCTTTTTTGCTGATACCTGCGCGCACACACACACGCACACACACACACACACACACACACACACACACTGGACTTAGTACGAGTCTTGAATTTACTGCATGCAGATACGGTATTCACACAACTGATGTTGACCTACATACCGTATTTACCTGTACATAAGACTCATAGTCAGGTTGCTAAGCTAGTTCAGGGGTATAGAGGACGTTCTCATATAAAGTGTTTTCGTTGATTTCCACAGGCCTATAACTCTTTAATAAATAACTGGCCGGTAAAATGCATGTACCTTGGTCATTCCAAGATGGCCGACATTGCTATAGGTGTATATGAGTATCAACATGTACTACCAGGGATTAATAGTGCCTTTTATTATTCCTATGATTATTTTTAGCCACCTTTTAGACATGGAATATAAAATATATCCATACGCTTATGAGATATATGCATATATACATAGATTTCTTTAATAAGATATTTTAAAAATAAAACAAGTGCAATGCGTGTGTTGTTACTTGATAAATTTTGGAAACATAAGATGTCGCAGTAGGGTGTATTTACCATTATATAGATAGTCTTATGGCACAAACACCTAACCAATTAATGTTTGTTTCTCAGTATTTCCCATTTCTGCTATATCCCGATGATTTCATGTGTGTATCATTAGCCATTTTGAGAAAATCTAATATTGGCACAGATGGCCGTCATTTATCACATGAATACACGGATTCTATTTTCCAGGGGTATACAGGTTATCAAATGAACTTTTTAAAATTTATTTATTTATTCGTTTATTTTTGTTAATACCACTATTACTCCAATTAATTAGGAATAAATCAGCTAGGGGGGTTCCTAGAATTTCTGTAACAAATGTAGGTCGTTTTGTATTTTTTTTAATTCATAAGGAAACAATTCTTAATCCCCTTATATAGGCCAGGTCAACTTGAATAGGAACATGGCGAAGCAAGGGGAGCAACGGATACCAATTTTTGAAGAGTTTGAGAAGCCGGGACTCGATAACGAGAGAGCAGAACAAATTTATGAAAAATGGGCTGAAAATTATGATAAGGTAAAGTTGGAATTCTGCGTGATTTGTTTGTGGCAATGATTACTTTGATTAGACATCGATGATAGAGGTTGCATATTGTTCAGCCCTATTATCAGGCTTCAAAACGAATTGGGCGTTTCTAATTCGAGCCTCAGATTTGTGAACACACTAAATGCCCGAATTAACGACTCCAGCCAATAATTAACTACCCCAATGTAAAATTACGTGCTAGAAGCACAGCTTTTCATTACACAAGCCGTTTAACCGGTACTTTTGTTTAAGCAAGAGGTATTCGAGAAACACTGCTGCCGTACACAAAGAACCCATTGGAGGCCTATGTATACAGCCAGAGACCCGAAAGAAGCTGGCCAAATTGTTTGTGTCATGAAACTTTAAACTTGTAGCAAGTAATTCTACGTTGGGTTCATTAATCCGTGGCTGGATTCGTTACTTTGTGAATTTGTGCTCCCAAATCTAAGACTCGTGTTAGAAAACGGCAATTATCGTTTATGAGGCCTATTCATATATTTGTCCTTCCCCTTTGGACCAAAAATGCACTGTAATGTGGCAATTTCATTTCTTCTATCTCTATATAAAAGTTGTTTTAATAAGGAATCATCAAACAACAAGCGTCATAATCAACTTGCTTTGTTTGAAAAAAGATGTGAGATTGGGGTGTCTATGAAATACACCGAGATACCTTCACACAATAAACTATTTAACATAAGTATTCTTAGATAAATGATAACATTATATCATCATCATTTAATATTTAATTAATTTTTTTCAGGATATGGCAACTCTAAATTACACTCAACCAAGTGTCTGCGCAGCCGAAATAGAGAAATGTTTAAAAGACAACAAAGACGCGCTTATTTTGGAGGCCGCCTGTGGGACCGGTTTAGGGGGCATAGAGGTGATTAGTATGTCGCTGAGTTAGTAATATCGAAATACATCTTAACAATTTAGCACACCGGGTGTCTTTTATGGTATAAAAGACTTTAGGGGTGTAGGCTAGCACATAAAGGCTGGCTTCACGTTAAAAGTCAGTCAACAGATTCTTCGATATTGGGTCAGGATGTTGTAGAGTCTTTGGAACAGGTTTGAACCAACGTATTAACCTCGGTTGCCTAGGGAATGTAGCTATTTAAAACACCTGTAAACTTCTTTTTACTTTTATTTTCTAGCTGGCAAAGCGCGGTTTCCACAACCTCCATGCCTTTGACATGTCTAGTAAAATGCTTGACGTTGCCAAGCAGAAGAATATCTATAAAAAGTTGATGTGTATTAGACTTGGTCCAGAGGGACTGGATATCCCTGATGGTATGTACCTAGTACATGTACACACTAAACAATATACAGTATTTACATCTCTCTCTCCCCTCCCTCTCTCTCTCTCATTCTCTCTCTCAGTAGGGGTGGCTTAACAACTTAAAAAACTATTTAAGTGTTAATATATATTTGTTTGTTTGTTTTCAGACACGTACGATGCGGTCATGATGACAGGGGCGGCGGGTTTGGCTCATATCGGCGGAGATTGTTTGGGAGAATTCATTCGAATTGTCAAACCAGGTAGGTTAAGGGGACCTTTTATGATATAAATTTCATTTCAGATAAAGTAAGAGGGAATTCCCCACACTGACAAGTAACCGAGATAAATATTTGAAGGAGGAAACAGAATGAACTGTTCTTGAGCTTTATGAAGCTACAAGACAGATAAATTGTAAATTGTTCATTTCAGCAGGGATTTTTGTTTCGCTCAGGGGTATTTGCTTCGACACAAAAGGCCACCAGTTTATCTCTAAATGAAATTTTGTTAAAACTTTAAGAAACAAATGCTGATTTGGACATGAAGATGGAAACTAGGAATTCCACATGATCTCCTTTAAATGTAATTTTGAAAATTATCGTTTTATCAAAATTATTATTATATTATATTTAAATTATTGAACACATTTTTCTAATATATTTTTTACTTTTAAGGGGACCATTAATGCATTTTAACCATCTCGTACAGCTTATCTAAGAAAGCACCAGATGCCATGGCGACTATCAATTTTGGTTTTTTATTTACCAAGTGTCCTATACTGTAATGTAAACTATTTCTATATGTCAGATTTCTCAAAAACCATTTGAAATTACTTCTCATTTATGTGGACAATGATCAATGAAAACTAACTGGGTTTCCGTAAACCAATGAAACCACTTTCAAATCAATGTGCAATTTTGTATAAAGAGGCTTTAACTAAAAAAAACAATAAATGGATAAAGTATAAATTCGCGCATGGTTCCTTACTTTTTGATTACCAAAAGATAAAGGCGCTCTTCTCAAAATTGGAATAAAAAGGAGCAAAAAAGGAGGAAAGCATTTTCACTTTCTTTTATCTTTCAGGTGGATACGTGGTGATGGACACCATTCTAAAACACATCGTTGGCACTGAATACCACGGCAAAAGCAATAGACGACTTCCTCATGGCCGGACGCTGGGTCACGGTGACCAGACGACAGGTGGAGAACTCGTTCAACACTATGGAGGGAATGCAGTACGCCTTTCAAGTGAAGTGACAGCGGTTTAGAAGTCAACCTATTTTAACCACGCCAGACATGAGCATACCAAGGTGGAACTATGGGGATTTTCCTGCGGCTTTTGCTTCTGAATGGTTGCACCCATAAACACACACATACGCTCAAAATGTTCTTTCTTCGCGCCTGCTTGGTGAAAACGTGTGATTAACAGAAGTCAGGGTGAATAAATATGCTGAACTTAAAATTTCAATTTCTCAAACTATCAATTTCTAAATGGAATGCGATAACATTTAAGAAAACTGTATTAATATATGGTACATATAATTTATAATTGTATAACTTCAACCTTCGGGTTGCGATTTCCCAATAAAGATTATTGTTATTGTTATTATTATTATTATTATTATTATATCCCCTTACGATTCCCACGATTCTACTTCCATCTCACCTATCACAATATCACAGAACCATCTGTCATTAAAATGCATCCCCCTGTTCCGAACGTTTGACCTGCCAAGTTACACTTAAGTTCATACTGACGTGAATGTAAATAAATTCATCTCGACTTGAGTGCCCTCAGTATATTGCTCAGGTCAACGGAAGTAAGTTGTTTAAATGAGGTGGGTATGAAGTGTTTTGACACACTGTGAGTTTTAGATGCTTTCTTGCTTTAACCTGACCACACACACACACACACACACACACACTCACACTCACACACACTGGTTATTGTATGGGTCTTGTACAGGGGTATTTATACTCTAGATACGTTATGCACACAACTGATGTTGCCCTACATACTGTATTAACCTGTACATATGACTCATAGCCAAGTTGCCAAGCTAGTTCAGGGGTATAGAGGACGTTCTCATATAAAGTTTTTTCGTTGATTTCCACAGGCCTATTACTTTTTAATAAATAACTGGCCGGTAAAATGCATGCACCTTGGTCATTCCAAGATGGCCGACATTGCAATAGGTGTATATGAGTATCAACATGTACTACCAGGGATTAATAGTGCCTTTTATTATTCCTATGATTATTTTTAGCCACCTTTTAGACATGGAATATAAAATATATATCTATACGCTAATAAGATATATGCATACACACATAGATTTCTTTAATAAGATATTTTAAAAATAAAACGAATGCAATGCGTGTGTTGTTACTTGGTAAATTTTGGAAACATAAGATGTCACAGTAGGATGTATTTACCATTATATAGATAGTCTTATGGCACAAACACCATAACCAATTAATGTTTGTTTCTCAGTATTTCCCATTTCTGCTATATCCCGATGATATCATGTGTGTATCGTTGGCCATTTTGAGAAAATCTAAAATTGGCACAGATGGCCGTCATTTATCACA
This sequence comes from Lingula anatina, assembly GCF_001039355.2. Next base: position 207,509 of record NW_019775633.1, on the reverse strand, counting down.
TGAATACATGTATTTCCAGGGATATACAGGTTATCAAATGAATTTTTTTTGTTAATACCACTATTTCTCCAGCTTGTTTTTCTTTTTTTTTTTATACCACTATTACTCTAATTAATTAGGAATAAATCAGCAAGAGGGTTCCTAGAATTTCTGTAACAAATGGTGGTCATTTTGTATTTTTTTAATTCATAAAGAAACAATTCTTAATCCCCTTATATAGGCCAGGTCAACTTGAATAGGAAAATGGCGAAGCAAGGGGAGCAATGGATACCAATTTTTGAAGAGTTTGAGAAGCCGGGTCTCGATAACGAGAAGGCGGAAAAAATTTATGAAAAATGGGCCGAAAATTATGATAAGGTAAAGTTGGAATTCTGCGTGATTTGTTTGTGGCAATGATTACTTTGCTTAGACATCGATGATAGAGGTTGCATATTGTTCAGCCCTATTATCAACTAATTCGAGCCTCAGATTTGTGAACACACTAAATGCCCGAATTAATGACTCCAGCCAATAATTGACTACCCCAATGTAAAATTACGTTCTAGAAGCACAGCTTTTCATTACACAAGCCGTTTAACCGGTACTTCTGTTTAAGTAAGAGGTATTCGAGTACACAAAGAACCCATTGGTGGCCTATGTATACAGCCAGAGACCCGAAAAGAAGTTGGTCAAATTGTTTGTGTCATGAAACTTTAAACTTGTAGCAAGTAATTCTACGTTGGGTTCATTAATCCGTGGATGGATTCGTTAGTTTGTGAATTTGTGCTCCCAAATCCAAGAATCGTGTTAGAAAACGGCAATTATCGTTTATGAGGCCTGATTATCATATATTTGTACTTCCCATTTGGATCAAAAATGCACTGTAATGTGGCAATTTCATTTCTTCTATCTCTACATAAATGTTGTTTTAATAAGGAATCATCAAACAACAAGCGTCATAATCAACTTGCTTTGTTTGAAAAAAAATGTGAGATTGGGGTGTTTATGAAATACACCGAAATACCTTCATAAAATAAACTATTTAACATAAGTATTCTTAGATAAATGATAACATTACCTGTATATCATCATCATTGAATATTTATTTTTTTCAGGATATGGCAACTCTAAATTACACTCAACCAAGTGTCTGCGCAACCGAAATAGAAAAATGCTTGAAGGACAACAAAGATGCGCTTATTTTGGAGGCCGCCTGTGGGACCGGTATAGGGGGCGTCGAGGTGAATAATATGTCGCTTAGGTAGTAATATCGAAATATATCTTAACAATTTAGCACAACGGGTGTCTTTTATGGTATAAAAGACTTTAGGAGTGCAGGCTAGCACATAAAGGCTCTCTTCACGTTAAAAGTCAGCACATGGTCAACGGATTCTTCGATATTGGGCCAGGATGTTGTAGAGTCTTTTGAACAGGTTTGAACCAACGTTTTTACTTCGGTTGCTTAGGGAAATGGAGCTAAAATACCTGTAAACGTCTTTTTACTTTTTATTTTCTAGCTGGCAAAGCGAGGTTTCCACAACCTCCATGCCTTTGACATGTCTAGTAAAATGCTTGACGTTGCCAAGCAGAAGAATATCTATAAGAAGTTGATGTGTATTAGACTTGGTCCAGAGGGACTGGATATCCCTGATGGTAAGTACCTTGTACATGTACACACTAAACAATATATACACGCAGTATATACGTCTCTCTCTCTCTCTCTCTCTCTCTCTCTCTCTCGAAGTTTAGGTGACTTAAATAAGCGTAAAATTGTGACAAAGTAAAATAGAAGCACCAGATTTTACATGTGGTTACCTTTTTGGCAGACTAAAACTTAGTTGCCTCGAAGTACTTGGGAAAATTACTTCGTTATGATAAAGATGTTCGAAGTTGTTACTGTGAGTTTATATGAGTATACATATCTTTATCTATCACTTTATCATACTGCTAATGACTTTTTAGTATTTCTTTACAATTTGTGATTAGATCTGTTTTACAAAGTTGTGTAATGACAGTTTATATGCTGTTTGTAAGAATTATTAGATGTCTGTTTGACACTTATCAGCGTGTATGCCTTGAGTCCATACTGTTACAAGAGGCCAACCTTTGTGATTAAGCCCAATACTCTATCTGACCGCAGATTGGATCTAAATGACCGTTAAGTCCAGTTCATTTCCTTGCTTAACTGGGTTACTTCAGGAACTGAAACATGAAGTTGTCACACCAAAAGTCACCAGATGATCGTGTTTCCATAATCAAACATACAACTTGTTAAATCGTTCAATTTTAAATACGTACTGCCAACAGCACCGGGAATGTGGAACGCGGTCATGAAAAACTATTTAAGCGTTAATATATATGTGTTTTTTTTTGTATGTTTGTTTGTTTGTTTGTTTACAGACACGTACGATGCGGTCATGATGACAGGGGCGGCGGGTTTAGCTCATATCGGGGGAGATTGCTTGGGGGAATTCATTCGCATTGTCAAACCAGGTAGGTGAAGGGGACCTTTTATGACATATATTTCATTTCAGATAAAGTATGAGAAAAGTAAGAGGAAATTTACCACACTGACAAGTAATCGAGATAAATATTCGAAACAGACTGAACTGTTCTTGAGCTAAATGAAATTACAAGACAGATAAATCATAAATTGTTCATTTCAGCAGACCATGGCTTCATCGCCGCGGGGTTTTTGTTTCGCTCACTGGTATTTGCTTCGACTCAAAAGACCACCAGTTTATCTCTAGATGAAATTTTGTTAAAACTTTAAGAAACAAATGCTGGTTTGGACATAACGATGGAAACAAGGAATTCCACATGATCTCTTCTAAATGTATTTTAATTATTGAATACATTTTTCCAATACATTTTTTCCTTTTAAGGAGACCATTAATGAATTTTAACCATCTCTTATACCTTATCTAAGAAAACACCAGATGCCATGGCGACTATTTTTTTTAATTTCGCAAGTGTCCTTTTTAACACTCTACTATAAACCTTTTTATACGTCAGATTCATCAAAATTTATTTAACACGACCTGTCATGTATGTGGTCAATGCTCAGTGGCTACTTACTGGGCTTCCTTAAACAAATGAAACCACTTTTAAACTAATGTGTAATTTTGTATAAAGATATATATTATATGCCTCTTTTAAAATGCTTAAATTGAAAAAAAATAATAACCAATAAATGGGAAAAGTATAAATTCGCGCATAAATCCTTACTTTTTGATTACCAAAAGTTAAAGACGTTCTTCTCAAAATCAGAATTAAAAGGAAAAAAGGAGGAATGCATTTCACTTTCTTTATCTTCCAGGTGGTTATGTGGTGATGGACACCATTCTTAAACACCTTGTCGGCATTGAATACAACGGCAGGAGCTGGGATGAAACACTAGACGACTTCCTCATGGCTGGACGCTGGGTCACGGTGACCAGACGACAGATAGAGAACTCGTTCAACACAAACGAGGGCATGCAATACGCCTTTCGGGTGAAGTGACTGTGGTTTAGAAGCCACCCTATTTCAACCACGCCAGACATGAGCGCAAAAAGCAGGGTGGACCTATGGGGATTTTCCTGTGGCTTTTGCTTCTGAATGGTTACACCCATAAACATACACATACGCTTAAAATGTGCTTTATTGCTTGGTGAAAACATTTGTTGTGATCAACTGAAGTCAGGATCAACTCATAAGCGGGATTTATATGCTTAAAGTACTTAGAACATTGGGTTGTGTATGTTTTATATGTATGTGAATAGGCATCCATTGCTTATAGGGTGAATAAATATGCTGAACTTCAAAATTCAATTTCTCAAACTATCAGTATCTTAATAGAATAGGCATACGTTAACATTTAAGAAAACTGTATTAATACATGACCGAGACAGTTACATGCTACAATTCTTGTTTTTTCACTTGCAGAGTGTGTACATCCTTTTTAATACAGTGTAGCAATTCCATTACGTTAAGCATGCCCCAGAATTGTAAGACATGGCTTTTTAGATAGATACATATGGGCATTACCCAATAAATTTAAAATATGAAGAAGGTATTAACAGCTCAGGCAGTTGCAGTTAGCATATACATGTATGTACTGTAACTCTCTCTCTTTCTTCATTGATTAAGGAATCATTCGTATCTGCACCCATTGAGTGATAATCGAGAGATATCTTTCTCATTTTGTATATCTATACTGTAACTTTTATTTCTTCTAGATGAAAATAAAACCAATCTACGAATTTGAATAATTACTCATTGGCCGATTTGATGTTTCTTTATTGTTTTACATATGTAGTGGAAATATTTTATTATAGCAAACAACAAATACATTTAAAGCGCCAAGTGTCCTCTTAAGGTACTTAAGACAATTCTTTTCAAAATTAAAAGTGGAGTCGGCTTAGTTGTCTGATACGCTTCCTCGAGCAACAATGGGTTAATTATAACGACCGCGTTCTGATTTGTTAAAGCTGATATCAATGATTTTACTTTAATAATAACCCCACGCAGAGTTGGACAGACCCAGCTAACACGATGTGTGAATCTGAATGCGCCCTTAGAATAGACCCGGTAACCCGGTGCTTCACCTCCTCATGGACAGGTTAATACCTAGTAGGCCTACACATGGACTTTATCGCGGTCAATGACTGTCTGCTGCAGATAACAGCACCGATGATAAAGTAGGGTTCAGGGACCTCCATCTAAGGCAAAGTAAAATAATTATGGTTTATTGTAGACATCTTTAGTCGCTTTTTAAATTTTGACACTTTTTTTTTGTCACAATTTTTTTTTTTTTTTTTTTTTTTTTTTTTTTTTTTTTTTTTTTTTTTTTTTTTTTTTTTTTTTTTTTGTGCAAAATTCTTCCGTCAGTAAATTCAATACTGTGATCTTGTAAGAACATCAACATATAAGCTTGCGATATAAAACATAATTACTCACCTATTAATACTGAAAAACCAATATTTTATATAAACTGACTTAGGCCCTAGTCATTTGATAAGCACTATATGGGGCATTTCAACGTCACGGGAGCACAAATTAGCACGCACAAGAGTTCACTAAGGTGCACGAGATGATATGGCGCGTCTATTTGTCCTTAGATTTAGAATTCACACCGCTGAATATTTAGGAAAGGGGCACAATATGAAGGCACGGTGGCGGATTTTTAAGGGGGCGTCAGAGGGGTCCTAACTCCTCACTTTGATATTTGAAAAAAAACACACAAGTCGTCCCCTCCTGGTGTCAGAATTTTGACTAGCTGAATCATAGTTCTAATTCGTACCACATGGCACCGTTCGCCCTCTACGATATCAAAATGTTTCGAGATGGGGTACTTTTATATATCATATATCAAATTACGTCCACAGAAATGACCTTTTAAGTTATTTGCAATCTTAACAAATGTTAAAGCTTAATACTTTTTTAACTTGAAGTTTTATTTGAAATTTAAAAAAATCAAGTTCATAACTCTTCTTTATTTCCATTACGCTACAGATTTAGATTCGCCACTGTCAAGGATCACTCATCTGTCCTTAGAACTGACCATATATAAAAAAACACAAAATGGTCTCAATATGCTCAGATTTATTTCACTTGAAAAGTGTACTGCATCCCGTCCAGAGAGTTAAACGACTTCTCCACCAGGCGTCTGGTCACCGTGACCCAGCGTCCAGTCAAAAGGAAGCCGTCAATTATTTCGTCCCAACTCTTGCCTTGGTAGCCACAGTCATGGGCATACTTGAAAAGGATGTCAACGACGACATAGCCGCCTAAAAAAGAAGAAAGAACAAACATTAATAAAATTATATACAATCGTAGATTATTCGGTTTCTCGCGACAGTCACTATGACCGTACACTCAATTTTTGAGAATGAAACCACAACCTAATGATAGATGGGTGGATGAATCAAAACCAGGAAGGGCAAGTTCAATTTCGAAAATCTCTGTTAGCGTTAAGCATCGACAGAAATCTTGATCAAATTTTGTTAATTGATCGAAATTCCACGCGCAAAAATCAGGTTAAATGACCGGCACTTAAAAGATTGTCATTCCTGACTTTCTCTACGAATTTTTACAAATGCCACATTGGCTAACCTGGTTTAACGATGCGAATGAGTTCCCCCAAGCAACTTCCGTTCACGTGTCCAGAACCAACAGCCCCGCACATGACAACTGCGTCGTATGTATCTGGAAGTTAAGAGAAAGAGAGTAAAAGTGTATAAACAGCCCTGCTGACGGATTGGAGTAGCTGACCAAGTTGGCAAGTTGAATGATGAGGCAAAACCAACAGTTTAGTGGGTGGCACTAAGTCGAGAAACACTCGCAATACAAGGCAAATTTGACCACAGCATACACTGCATAAGTTCCACCCCAAACCATCTCAGAGAGTAACCGAATAAAAACATGGATAAGTAATTAAACAGCTATTGCTACGTACTGTCCGGGATGTCCAACCGATTTGGTCCAAGTAAGGCACACATCGTTTTCTTATAGATGCCCTTCTGCTTGGCCTGCTCAAGCATTTCACTTGACCCATCCAGGGCGTGGAGGTTGTGGAAACCACGCTTTGAAAGCTGAGACATATCAAATGTAGTTTATTTTAGCTTTTACATATCAAAGGTAGTTTATTTTAGCTTTTAAAATACTTACATGTAGCAGCCTGTTATAACAGAAATTTTATCGCTACAAAATGCCAATTTTCTTGTTCAAATTTTCGTAATGTTACGTACAATAGGTGAGATCCTGTTGAGATACCTCATTTTTTATTAGTGTCCATTATGATTCACAATTATATACTAATTAATTCAAAAAGTAAACCACTCACTTCTACTCCTGCCAAACCAGTTCCGCAGCCGGCATCTAAAATAAGCGCGTCTTTTTTGTCTTTCAATGCATTCTCTACCTCATTAGCATTGTTGGCCGGTGCATAGTAGTTGAGGTCCTCGAGATCCTGCATTAAAAGGTTCAAATAAATATTTAACATTCGGAAATAACAGCAGCATATGCATAAACGTTTTGGCGTTTTTTTTTGTTTTTTTTTTTTTTTTTTGCATCTTTATTGATCAACTAGTAAAGATGTAAGCTTTTGGATTATAAGCATTCGTTTGGTTTATAAACAGAGTGTACTGGATAAACAAACAAGCGTCTTTGTGACGTTTCAAAGGTACCCAAGACAGTCTAGACATCGGAAACGTTTTAATTTAAAATAGCAACAGGTATGAAAAATCCTCAACATGTTTGCATAGGATGGATATATATATTTGTTAACATAATTTTATTTTTCAAAGTCTTACTCCTTACCAAAAAAATTTACAAAATAACGACTTTTATGTTGCATGATCGATCGAAAGAAATTAAAGGGGATTTCTTGTGATAAAACGCCTTTAGTAAATATTGTACTTTTGTTCCAGTATTATCATATTATTGTTTCAGTGCAGTCGACCAGAAATTATCAAACATCCCAGATTTATCGGTCTGTGATGACCTTAACTGACGACACTGACGAAAGAGAGGCAAGAAAATTTACATTTGGGGTAATGTCTTTTCCTTAGTGCAAGTGCCGATACTGGGGCAATGTTTGTTCCTTCAATAAGCCTTGGGTCGTTTTATTCATGCAAAATTTCTAACAAAAAATTAAAAATGTTCTCACCTTGTCGTAATCTTTGGCCCATCTTGCATACACGTTCTCCACTTCTTCATTGGTGATTCCTGGTTTGTCGAGCTCATCCAAAATTGGGAGTTTTTTCTCCTCTATTTTAGCCATTTTTGAAACAACTTAAAGTGATAGTCACAAAGCAATTATCGGCTGCTGGGGATCATCTGCTGCCAACGCACGTACAGTACGCGTCTTTTGCAATATAAATATACATAGTGCTATGAGATATCTAGGTGTCAGGCCAAACAAAATTTAATCTAGTTTTCATAACATTTGCTGTCTTGCACATGATGGGCGAGTAAACTATGGTTATTGGCGTCTACAAGCAGATGTTGTTATTTCAGGTTCATAACCGTTCTATTTCGATGTATTTTCGTTGCCATGAAACTTTTAAGGGTTTTCATTTATAACGAGACCCGATAAAGCAACAATTTTAGGGGCTCTCTCATGCCTCGCCAGGTGCCTGATAAGAACTATGGTGTAACTGTTCAGAATGTAGTAAGAGATAATCATATGTTGCTTTAGACGACCGATAAGAACCAAAAAGACAAGATAATATACCATACATCCGCAAAATATGAGTGCAAATGACTACAAATTACACATTTTTTTTTCTTTTTATATATCTGTGTAATACAATTTAATTTTAAATTTGATGACCGATTGGGTGCTTTCTGTGGCTGATTCCCCCGATATATGATCAGAACTGAAGGAGCATAAGGGTAGTGATTTGTTGATGACAATACAAAACACTAGGTCTTTCAGACTGGACATCTAGTTTTCGCTTTACCGGTACACCATATCTTGCATACTGTTAGTGTGTACATGTATATGTAGGTATAACACAAGAAACCATCGGCGCGTCAACAACAGATAAATCTCGGACTAACCAGCTAGTACATATTTTTTCATTAAAGTGGGGCAAAGTGTGAGTCGAATTCCACCAGCAGATACTGGGTATCTATAAAAAAAAACTTATGTAGCGCATATCACAAATTGATGGTCCCTGATATCATATGTATAGACACCCGTTTTAATACTAAAACAGAAATGAAAGTCTCTGCTTTAATAGACCGCTGAAGCAGTATGTTGTGATGCTTGCTATTTCACTGTTGAGATAAGGAAATACGTCCATGTATTGGCCTCTTATATAAGTAACTTTATAAGTTGCTTTAATCTTTTTGGGTTATTTATGTTTATGGGGTTTTATTAGAAATAAAAACATCTTAGTATAATTTCATAGCATTGTTTTATTTCAATGTTGCTGCAGAACCAGATGATAAAATTGAGAATTGTACATTTAAATCAGTCCTAGTGCGACTCGTACAATTGTCCTATAAGGAATGATCATATACGAAGCACGAACGGTCTCAACAAGACCGGATTTACTTCACTTGAAAAGCGTACTGCATCCCGTCCTGAGCGTTAAACGACTGCTCCGCCAGGCGTCTGGTCACCGTGACCCAGCGTCCGGCCATGAGAAAGTCGTCCATTATTTCGTCCCAACTCTTGCCTTGATAGCCAGATTCGCGTGAATACCTGAAGATGGTGTCAACGACGACATAGCCGCCTAGAATGAGAAGAAAGGCAACTTCAGCAAATCTCAATTAAATTATATACATTTACATTATTAGGTCCTTTCTTCACTAAGTGAATTCTTCACTTTCAGTATAATTACATTCAATCTTTAAAAATGAAATCATTATCTTAGAAGGGGTGGGAACATGGAACAAAATTAGCAGGGACATCTGAAAAAAAGAATTTGGGACACTGTACATCGAAAGAAATGACCACGATTCCACTCGTTTATAATGTTGGTTAATTGATTCAATTTTCATTCGGCACAATTGAAGTTCAGAATATCCTTTTATAACCATTTTTCCTGACTCACTTAACAAATAGTTGCCAGTGGCACAACACTAACCTGGCTTAACGATGCGAATTAATTCTCCCAAGCAACTCGCATATACGTGTCCAGATCCAACAGCCCCGGACATGACAACTGCATCGTATGTGTCTGGAAGTTACAAGAAAGAAAAAAATATTATTTTCTTGACGAATAGAAGAAGCCAATGCCATAATACCGTTCATTCTGCCAACTTGAATATTGAAGCAAAACCTAGTATTTGGGTGGCATCAAAGTCGAAAAACACTCGCAAGGCAAATTTGACCACACAGAACCAGTAACTATATATTGCATATGTTCCACCCAAGAACCATCTCAGAAAGCAACCGAATAAGTGACATGGATAAGTAAAAAGAACAGCCACTGCTACGTACTGTCCGGGATATCCAACCGATTGGGTCCAAGTAAGGCACACATCGTTTTCTTATAGATGCCCTTCTGTTTTGCCTGCTCAAGCATTTCACTTGACCCATCCAGGGCGTGGAGGTTGTGGAAACCACGCTTTGTAAGCTAAGACATACGAAATATTGTTTATTTTAAAAACTTTAGCTGCCTGTAGAAGAGAGAATATCGCTACAAAATGTCAATACATTTGTTCAGACGTTTGCAATATTACGTGAAGATGCTGAGATCACCCGTAAAGTTATCTAATTTTACAATAGTGCTCATTTTGCCACACGATATCATACTAATTCATACAAAAAGTAAACCACTCACTTCTATTCCACACAAACCAGTTCCGCAGGCGGCATCCAAAATAAGCGCGTCTTTTTTGTTTTTCAGTGCTTTTTCTACCTCATTAGCATTGTTAGCTGGTGCAAAGTAATTGAGGTCCGCGATATCCTGCATTTAAAGAATTATAAAGATATTCAATATTCGGAATGAACAACGGCGTGTTTTAATTAACATATTTACATGACATTTTTATGAATTAACTAGATAATCTACATGAATTGCTTGGGCTTTACATAATACGCATTCACGTCTGTTTTACTGAACACACAAACATACTATTGGGATACAAATAAATGTAAAGTTTTTGCTCTTGCAATATGATATTGGCTGTTTTATCCATATATGGTAAGCACTATCATAAAATTCTGAAGATCACAGGAGTAACTCACCCTGTCGTAATCTTTGGCCCATCTTGCATACACGTCCTCCACCTCTTCATTTGTGATTCCTGGTTTGTCAAGCTCGTTCAAAATTGGAAGCTTTTTCTCTTCAATTTTAGCCATTTTTTAAAACAACTTCACGGGTCGGCGATGCCGATTGCTGGGAATCATCTGATGCCGACGTGTCCTTTGATTTACTTATATAATGCTATGGGAAACGCATATTGATCTAAGGCCAAACAAAAATTGAAATATAGTTTATCAGATTTGCAATCTTGCATTCGACGGGCGTTTTTCATGTTAGCAAAAATCACTCAGTGGCGTGCCCTAGCTAATGTTGGTATTTCGGTTTTTGAAACGTTTTGTTTCGAAGTTTCTTTTTTTAATTTTTTCCGTTGCACTAACTCTTTGCGAGAGTATATTGAACAAGACCCGATAAACCAACAGTTTATGGTGCTGCCTGATGCCTTCCCGTCACTCGACCTAGACGGTGACAGTTCATTCAAGGTCACCGATTACCAAATATAGTACCTGATAGTCATATGCCGTCTTAGATGTCCGATAAGAACATGATACCATATGTCCGCGTGTCCACGTTGACACTAGCTTTCTGTCTGCTTCTGATAACCACACTGATGGTAAAGTAGGGTTCAAGGACATAGATTTATGGGTAAGGCAGAGCAAAAGAATATTTTGCTTTATTAATATACTATAGATTTACGGCAATTTATGCTCAAATTAAATTCACAAAACTCTTCTTTCATTAAATTCAGCATTTTTTTCTTGTAACAATATCACTTAATATGGTTGCATTATAAAATGCAAGAATCCCCCTTTATCAATGTTGAGCCTCATAGACCAATTTATATCAAAAAGTTGGCTGATGCCCTTGTGTTTCCATCAAAGCTAGTAACTGGCATATATGCTTTACTCTGTCATAGACAGCGGGCATTTTTTCGGTTATGGAGACATGCTGGATGTTATCGGCAAAGTCTGCCTATTCTTTTCATCTACAAACATGACATTCAATATGGACATTTTTTTCCAAATCATTTTTCTATTTTTCTGACTGATAAATAAAAACATATACCGGTACAAACTGTGTTGGAAAAACTTTTTATAATCTCCTCAGCGTCACTGTGATAACTGTTCTTTAATCGAATTACCCTACTGAAGCAAACAAAATATATGACTGACTTTAATTCATACAACAAACGTTTTTAAAAAGAGCGATTTGGATGCCCAAATATTCTAAATTATCCCCTGAAGAGGAGTTATATGCCCCAAAAGGGACGCTTATATCGATGTGTCACGGCAATGGCCATGGTGCGTCAGACAGCTCAACCCATTGGTTCTGCAAGTAACGTGCATAACAAGTACTCTGTGTGACCATTAAAGCATTATGAACAAACAAATTTACTAACCAGGTTTTTTTTTTGGGGGGGGGGGGGCAAATGGTGCTTTTTGACACGGTTTAGAACTGTGACTCAGTTTGTCAATTTCAATTTCAAGAGGGGGATAATAGTGTGATTTTTTTAGAAACCGAAAGGAGGGTGGGCTCACTGTATGGCGTGGTGATGTACCGAGAAAGCTACTCAATCAATTAAGGGTCTCTTTTATTGATAAGCCTGCCCTTAATGTTCCTAGTTAGATGACATCAGATGCCTTTATTTCCATTTTGTTTTACACTGAGATCACGTTTGACTTCACCTATGACGTTAAAAAGCACGATGAGAGCCAAAGCGGTTCACACCTAGGCGTTTTTAAGTTTTGAGTATTTTTTGCCATTTCAAATGCCGACTGTGGAGTTGCTCGGGTACTGTATGACCATATGATCAGTCTTGATAAGCAGTGGCCCAAGAAAGAGGAGCAAATACACAGATGAATTAAAAACTATTATCAAAGAACCTTAAACTAAAACAAAAATGCCCATTTACCAAAATTTTGATCAAATGATAAGGTTTTGAATATTTTTCTTCTTAAAACAATCAGTAAGGAATTTTATATCAAATATCTCTTCATGTACCTGTCAACAATATCGAGTAAAAATTGCTTTTCACTGTGTTTAATGAAGTTTTTTGCAGGCTTGTTATATAAAAACAGTCAAAACGCTAGGACAATTTATATTAACATGCGTGGCATCTTTATTATGCTAATGACCCTCATGCGAAGGTTACGTTTCCCCGATATCACAAATATGGCACAACAATCTACTTATCCATATGCGTTTGGAACCTAACGGTAAATTAACTTATAGTTTTTCTAGCTTCTATTGATTAAGGGTTGAAAAAAATAAGGGCAATGTACTTAATAATCTCGTTTCTTTCAGCCTATAGTGGCAATTTTACTATCTGTACATTATACTATGGATGACACGGGAAGGGCAGCTTGGTGAAAAAACGAGTGGAATCTTTGTAAATCCTTCAATACTTTAAAATTTTGCTGTCACAGTCGATCTGGAGTCTATTACTTTTCCTTCAATCTGAAAATATGTAGAAATATTTGAATCTATAGAAAACAGGTTTAAAAGCCAGCAAAATAACATTATTTAATAAACAAGACTGTAAAATTGAAGAAAGCTATATTTTTGCTTGCTTTGTTTTTTTCTTATAGCACTATATACCTTGTTTAATTTTCGAAAGGACACGTCAACAGCAGACGGCCCTGCAAATGATATAGGGGTAGGCGTTAGAAGGCGAACACTTCGGAATTACTTCATAAATTAAAAGCAAGAACGCCTAAAACGAAGGACAAAAATTTACCTAGGTTGATTGAACTTAACAGATCATGTATCACAGATAAGAGGTGAGGACGTGTATGCAAGATGGGCCAGTGGTTACGATAAGGTGAGTGTCACCCCTAACGCAATTCTTAAAGTGATATAGAAAACCATGTCATGAACTAATTTTCTTTATTCAACTTCAAAAAACATTGTTTCTCAAAATTTTAATGATTGTACAACCAATGAATAAACTAGCCATAGTAAACATATCAAAGGCACATTTAAGTATTTGATACAATAATCCCTGGATTGGAGGACGCACCTGTCGCGTCTGTGCATGGAGTCAAAAGGTCCTGTAACTTTCGCGAAGTAATGGCGTTCCACAGACGGTGCAAAGATAGTACGAAATCATTGTTTGCATTATTATCCTTCAGTTATCCATTTCCGAGGATATCCTACACATTCTTAATGAGCTATATGGGGAGGGGGGTCTGGATCTGGCTTGCATGTTACCATGAGTCCTATGTGGCAGTAGTGCCGAATCCTTTCAAAATTATTGGATCCAGACCGTTATCCGAATGACCACCAAAATCAAATTACGTGTATGTTAGCCCACTTCTGATCTGTCCTGTGAATTTCAACAAAAAACATCTGTACTTTAATCAGGCTGGTGACAAACAATAACACATGCAGTACAGGGCCCCGTAACTCGAAAGCATCACGTATTGCCAATAGCGTTATCACATAGAGGCTACAGTGTATTATATTGGGCGAGTATGGACAAATTATGGAATCGAGACGCTTGCACTCGGTCGCAATGCGCGATGCTTTCGAGTTACGGGGCCCAGGAAAACAAACTAACGTAGGCTTACCGTTACATTCTTGGCGGATATAATGTAAAATTAACTAGATCGTCGGTTGATCGCACCTGTTGTGCAAAATGTAAACCCTCGGTCACAACCGGCCGTACGGGCTCTTACGGGCTGTTTGCGTCCAAATTTTGCGTAGAATCTCACGGCAAGTCCTTCTTACGAAATTTTGAGTTCGCAGACAGCCCGTAAGCACGTACGGAGGATGTTGGACATGTCCAAAAGATTCTACGAATAGCCTGCGAACAGCGAGGCCGCAAGCGTAACTTGCTCCCCTCGCACGGAGTTAGCAAGAGAGACGCGCGTTGTGCAAGACGCACGTCGCAAGCAATGAAGGAGCAAGTGCCCTTTGCGTGTTGAGTAAGGCGCACGCCCTCAAAACTAACGAACAAAGTCGAGAGCACACCCGGAATGCGTCGCACGTGCGTCACCCCCACGGATCCTATAGGACTTTTTCATAAGGGCGGTATTATGACATAGGCTACTGCAATCCGTTAGGGGAGCTGCAGATCATTTTTACTATCTTTCTTTTACAGTAACACCCAGATACATACGACGCAGTTGTCATGTGCGGGGCTGTCGGTGCTGGGCACGTGGACGGAAGTTGCTTGGGGGAACTCATTCGCATTGTTAAGCCAGGTAGGACAGTGTGACAGTAGCAAGAATCCGAATCGTGAACCAGTAATTGTGATTTTAAAAGGAGCATTCTTTTTGGAACTTAGATTATTCCACACAAATCATTCAACAGGTCCCGTGGTCATTTTATATCGACGTATGATGTATATAAACATTTCCAGAGTGATAATTCTCTCTCCTGATTTTGTTTCATCCATCCTCTAACAGATTATGCTTTCACCCTCGGAAATCAAACGGCCTGGGTTTAAAAACATCGCAAGAATCCATATTAACATACGCAGAGTTCGACAAAGGTTTCCTAAAGTGTTCTTCTTTATCTTTCAGGCTGGTACATTGTCTTGGACACCATTTCGAAGTATTTCCATCGTACTAGTAACAAAGGAAAGAGTTGGGACGAAACAATCGGCAGGTACATAGAGGCCAAACGCTGGGTCACGGTGCCCAGACGCCTGGTGGAGCAGTTGTTTAACTCTCTGGACAGGATGCAATGTTGGAGTAAATCTGGTCTTGTTGAAACCATTTTGTGATTTGCTAATATATGGTCAGTTCTAGAAACAGATGGAGAGCTTATCAACCGAAGAGTCGTAAAAATAATAAAATCATATCAAATTGCGGAAAGACCTTTTTCATTGCAAATAAAGTGTGATTTCAGCAAGCACTGTAGTTTTTAATACCTGATGAAATAAATAAATGGGAATGTTTATGTCTGACTGGGTTCCCATACCTACATGTAGATCGATCTAACAGGATCGATCCAACCCCAGTGGCTTTCTCGCTAAATTGTTTTCAGCTTAAGTTTGGATGTCTGACAGGCCTACTAAAGCTGCAAAACGATAATTAATTACCCCCTAGCAGCTTCAGTAGGCGAGACAGACATCTAAGCCGCTTAAGTTGATTGCGATTTAGCGAAAATCCCCTTGAAGATAGATTGATATACAGTTAGTACGATAGGGTCTGAAAATGATCCCTTACATTCCCAGTCTTTATGTCTATTTTATTATGAAATGATTCTGCTGGATTAAGTGGCAGAAAAAATTAGTGTATTTTTGAGTGTATTTTTAATACGTACAACACACCATTTCCATCTTTTTCCATCTTCTTTTTCACACGATATCAGAAAGCAAAGTTAATCAAATCAACCAATTGGAAAAAAAAAATCAGGTAAACTGGTAAACACAACTAGCCATTTTTTCTTTCATTTCAAAAAGCGCACTTTTTGTTCATGCGCAGGCGTTTGATGTCTGTGCTATGCTAGCATCCATTACTCCTCGAATATCACGTGTTAGACGATTTCCCGTTGTGGTACATCTTACCTGTCATGCACTGAGGTGTGCCCACTTATATTAACACTGACGAAGATAGGGGAATATTTAAGGTATTTACTGTGTTCATTTATTACACAAAATTATATACTATATAGGCAATTAGAGCGCGAAAAAGGTAATTTTATATTGGTGAAAGCTAAGTGCGAATCTGTAAAAACCGATGAGAAACAACCTTCTATTAAGATTTCACGTACATGTACGGTCCTCACATTACTTTTTCTAATTGAGTTAGAGGCTTTAAATTTTACTTACAGATAGCTACATATCTGAGAAAAAATAAACCGTTACGTTTTTGTCGTAATTGAAGTAAAAGTAAGTTTTAGTGACACAAAGCCTTTTCTAGAGACCCCTTTTAAAAATTCGTAAAAAATGCCTGACTTGATTTTCAGACGCAGATCAATGCCATAGGCACTAGAAATTTGTCACATAATAAGCTAAGGAGATAGACATAAACACAGAGTTTAAGTTCTGATTCTAGAATTTTCTCAAGCAGAGTAATGTTCATGTAAAAATGGAAAAGTGAACGTATGTTGCGTCATTTAGAGGGGAATGCAAATCGACACAATGTATTTTCCAAAGCATAAGCAGTAGAACTTGACCTGACGTACTGGTGAAAAACGCGAGTCCTTGTCTATGGTATATATTTCATTTTACTGCCCTATACCGTCTTTTTTAAAATCCAATTTAAATTTTATCCCTTGACCGCGTGACACCATGCAATCTTTGATACAGGGGTAGGTATACTGTGGCCGGGTGCAGGTGTACTGTGGTCTGATTACAGGGGCCACTGACAGTCTTTTAAGAATATTGTATCGGCCAATCGGCAATTTTGTAATATATGTCAAAGGCTCCTGTAATATGAGAGGGTCAAAGAAGGTTAGTTTTGAATATCATAGCGGTTAGGTTATCTGTTGACACAAAAAGGCTGGAAATACAGACACCTTTGTAAACTTTTTGGTTGGATAACCATTAACACTAGTTTCCATATTAGTGGTCAAAATATGTACGTGTAAATCACTATGAGGAAATCCGACGATGACCACAATAAGCAGTACGAGTCTACGTATCTGAAAAAGCGGATGAAAATTCACCTTCCATTAAGACTTTGACGTACATGTAGGGTCCTCACATTACCTATTCTAATTAAGCTAGAGGCTTGAACTTGTACTCTAACTTTAGAGTACTCTTATTTATTGTTTCTATGGGGGTATATGGGGACTTTACGACATTCGGTTTGAATGGTTAAACCACTTTTGATAGGGCTTTTTTTGCATTGTATTAGATTAATGTGGCAGTCTAAGGTTGTTCTAGGTGGTTTTCAATTTTATGCACCTGGTTTTAAAATCATATAGCGATTTTACGACAATCGTTTACTATCCAATCAAGGTGACAGCCGAGCGTGGGCTCATCCTGTCGGTGTTCTGACTGATACTCCGAAATGCGATCTGATACACACCTTGAAAACCGGTAATGTGGTCCGATATACCGGTTAATTCAGGATCCTTAGGTGCCGAGTCTGGTAGTTGGGTAGGCCTGAGATAGCTACATATCTGTGAAAAAAATAAACTGTTACGTTTTTGTCTTGGGGCAAAAGTAAGTTTTAGTGACACAAACCTTTTTTAGGGGCCACCTTTAAAAATTCGTAAAAAAATGCCCGACTTGATTTTCAGACACAAATTAATGCCATAGGCACTTACAATTTGTCACATAATAAGCAAAGGAGATAGACATGACACTGAGTTTAAATTCTGATGATAGGGTTTTCCCAAGCAGAGCAATGCCCACGTAAAGAAGGAAAAGTGAACGCATTTTATGTCATTTTGAGGGGTATGCAAATCAACACAATGTATTTTCCAAAGCATAGGCAGTATGACGTCCTGGTGAAAACATGACCCCTTCTCCATGGTATATATTTCACCTTTCTGCCCTTTGTCGCCTTTTTAGGAGAACCCAATTAAAAAGTTTTTCCTTGACCGCGTGAAACCACATTTTGTTACACGGGGTTGGTATACTTTGGCCGATCCAGACAAAGGAAGGGTACTATCTGATTACATGGGCCACTGGCAATCCCTTACAAAATTATGCAATGCTAGAGGCTCCTGTAATATGAGAGGGTCAAAGAAGGACAGGTTTGAATAAAAACAGGGCATTGACGTTCTAGTTGGTAGCTTACACTGTTGACTCTAAACTGACTGAAACAAACAGACGCCGTCACCCTTTGAAAGTGCCACTGACTGGAGTAAAAAAAGTGACAATCGGCCACCACTTATTGTGACCATTACCTTGACTATTAAACTAGCTAACGAGCACAAACTGAAACACTATAATTTCCACGTGCTGTCAAAAAATGCGCCTTAACGGCGTGTCCGGGACTGCCCAAACATGCTCGAAATACAAACACCATTGTAGAGCTTTTGGTTGGATAACGCGTTAACACTACTTTCCAGATTCGTGATCAAAATGTTTATGTGAAAAGCGCTATGAGGACATCCAACGCTGACAACAACGACCAGTTTCAATCATTTAATGTTCACTCACTGCTTAGGGTTCAAACAAGGACAAGGCTGTTTTGTGGCCCAAAGGTTACAATCTCCACCGTGAGTGTTCATTAAAGCATAGCATCCACCTTTGTGTGTTAGTCATCCAGTACATTTCTTTGTCCAGTTGTATTTTCACATGAACGATCTCGTATACAAAGTCAAGCCTTTTTCATGACTGGAATGTTGATAATGGCAGACCTTTTAAACGGATTGGGCCTTTTCTAACTCGAGCCTCTGATTTGTGAGCACAAATGTCCAAATTAACTACTCCAGCCACACACACACACACACACACACACACACACAGATATATACCCGTGTGGGAAAAAAGAAAGACAAAAGAACAGATCTATAGGGAAATAAATGTATATGTACATATAACTAATGCGCATTAACTCCACGATGAAAGCAGTCAGATTAACAGCCTAAGATGCCTCCGCTTGGAATAGAAGAACGACTTCGTTGGAAACAGTGGGTGGCTTTTAAAGAGTTGTCACATTCAGTTTTGGGTATTTTTTTATTATTTGTTTCTACATTTGGAATAGGAGAATGAAATATACAAATTGAATTCTTTTGCAAATGCAAATTTATCTTTTGCGGGAGTAGAACCCACCTTTCTGCTATCATGCTCAGTCAGTGTTACCATTTTTATTAGATGCCTAAAAGCCTGCCGGGGATAATAAACCTTTGTAGTGTTACAGATACAATGTGGTGGACATACATTTTAAAAGCAATTCCTTTTTATTTTCGTGCACAACTTGTTCTGCTGAAATTCTGCGAAGCATATCGGGTTATATATAACGTCCTGTTCGGCAAAATAAACCGAAATCATATGTAGAATGCGTGTTGATTTTAGGGGAAAAAGTCCGTTACATTTGAAACCAGAATGTCTAACTCAGCAAAACCGTTCCATACACCTATAATGTGGCGCTGGCACCTACATTTACAACAAGACTTTATATAGTAGTTAGTGCCTAATAGGCTATAAGTGTCTATACATATATGTACTAATATTTTTATATCTGGTATCTTTCGGCAGCAATTGACTCCAGCAGACTACGGGGCAGAGTTTTTCTTTAACACTTCAGAACTGCTTCAAGACAGAAAGCATGACTGAAATATGGGAAAAGCCTTCCTCGCCGATCTTAAGTGAGCTTGACAAACCAGGCATCACAAACGAAGAGGCAGAGGCCTTGTATGAAAGATGGGCAAATGATTACGAAAAGGTGAGCTAATCCATCAATTTGTTAGAACCTGTTTTTGGTAACACTATGAGTACAAGTCACAATTGCAAGGCCTATTTGGGGGTGGGGGGGCAAAAAGCATTTTCAGTAAAACTTTGTCCCAGTATAGACCTTGCCTTCTCGCTGGACCTCAATGACGTCTTCGGTTAGGATCAAGGTTGGTTAGAAATTTTGAATTCAATAATTGGTAGACCACTGACCCAGGGTACAAAGACACCATTCAGAGATGGAAAACCTCCGCCAAGGACTTTATTTGTTAGAAAGTATAAAAAGTTGACATCGCATGTGCCGAGGAACACTTTTGAGAATATATATACTCCCCTACCAAAACAGCAGTGTTACCCCTGCTTAAAATGATACATAGTATCAAGTCATCAACCCATTATTAAACTTCTAGAAAGTTTGTTTTTTTTTTGTTTTTTTTTACATAGAATTTCACCGGTTGTTCAACCAATGAATAAGCTAACCATTGCTAAAATCGAAGAAACATTTAAGTATATTGCACCGTATATTTTGTATTAGAGAATACGCCGGACACGACCGTGCGTGGACCAGTTTTGCGACTTTTGTTTGCTGGGTTATCCTTCAGTTATCACCCTCTTCCGAGCATACCGCCTCACACATTCTTAATGAGATTCTGATTTAGGGATTTCTCTGACCAGTTAGGGGTGGGGACTGGATCTGGTTGGCAATGGCTGTACGAACAGTAGTCCAAAGTTCCTTTTCCAGAACTTAGATGCATTGGTCTTCGTTAAGGTTCTCGTTGACAACTACCAGCTCGCCTACTACATGGGAGCCAATTATTCGTCGCCCCAAGTGAACTTTGCAATACAAAACAAATAGCACTTTATAAACAGCATAAACCAAACAAGCTGTATTCATTAGATGTAAACATGATAAAATGTTTAATAAGATTATATTGTTGATTGCATATGTGCTCTCTTTCAAGGAAATGGTATATTTCAATTACTTTGGACCAAGTTACACTGCTAATGAAGTGGAAAAAGTGTTAGCAGACAACAAGGAAGCGCTAATTTTAGACGCCGCCTGTGGAACCGGTTTAGCCGGAGTAGAAGTGAGATTTTTGGTTATGAGTTTCTTTGGGGGGGGAGGGGTATAATAAGAACAACTGAAAAATTATTTAACTCAAATTGTGTTCTCACCCAATGTGTGTAAAACTGTGTAAGTTTGAACAAAATCCAATGAAATTCTGGTGCAGGTTGCGTAGGACATAAACGTTAAAATAACCTCCTATTTCGTATATCTCAGCTTACAAAGCGTGGCTTCCACAACCTCCACGCCCTGGATGGGTCACCTGCAATGCTCGAGAAGGCAAAACAGAAGGGCATCTACAAGAAAATGATATGTACCTTACTTGGCCCCGAGCGATTGGATATACCGGACAGTAAGTAGCAATAAATAGCTTTTTTATACCTAGGCATGTCACTTAAAATGTTGCTCTCTGAAATGGAGCTTGGGTGGAACATGGGAAGTATTAAGAAGTCCTATAATTCCTTGGATACCAAATTTGCCTAGAGTGTGCTTCAAGATTTGTAGTGTCATTGTAAAATCAAGGCTTAGTTTCAAAATTCAAGTTGGCAACGTAGTGGATATTACGACATTGACCACCTTATTTCTTAAGGAGAATTCCACGCAAAGCTTTCCTTTCCTTTAACTTCCAGATACATACGACGCAGTTGTAATGGCCGGGGGAGTGGCAGTTGGACAAGTGGAAGGAAGTTGCTTTGGGGAATTCATTCGTATCGTTAAGCCAGGTAAGTCAGTGTGGCATTGTCAATAATTTATGGAGTGAACTATTAATGATAGTTGTAAAGGGCTCGTTCTTTTTTAATCTAGATTTTTCCACACAAACCTTTCAGGAGTTCCCGTGGTCATTTCATTTCGGGGTTCAGTGTATCCAAACATTTCCAAAATGGAACTTGACCCTCCTGGTTTTGCCCATTCAAGCCATATCAGATGATGGTTTCACCCTCAGAAATCAAACATAAGGTCTTAACGAAGGTTGCAAGTTTTTAAATTAACCGATAAAACAAAGGCGGGCCTAAGTTTAAATTGATTGCTCGAGTGTTTTTTTTTCCGCTTACAGGTGGATACGTGGTCATGGACAGTGTTTTGAAGTATTTACATGATGTTGGTTATGGGGGCAAGAGTTGGGACGAACTGATTGACGGCTTCCTCGTGAACGGAAGCTGGGTCACGGTGACCAGACGTCTGGTCAAGCAGGCCTTTAACTCTCTGGACGGGATGCAGTACGCTTTTCAAGTGAAGTAAATGCGGTCTAGTTGCATGAACCCGATTTATGACTTACTGATGCACATGTATATGATAGGTCTCAGATACAGGTGAAGAATGTGTTAACCAAATATGCAGTTTCGTATAAAGGAGAACATTACTAATCTAGATGTAGATGCACTGACCCAGACGTGCAGAAAAATTGTGGGGTTGGATATTTCCTATCCTAGGCCACATTCAGAAGAGTGGACCAAGTAGTCCCTGGGTCAATAACGGCGACCCACTAAAAAGCTTACCTTCTAATCCTCTATCAGACACTGAATAGGTTCCCCGTGGGGAAGTTTTCAAGTGGGTCAGCCATATTTGATCTGCAGACTTGTTAGTCCACTGTTATGAATGCAGCCTCAGAATATTATATCAATTATTCAAGATAATTAACCATGATTGCATATTATCTTTTACAAGCGTTTGTTGATAAACATAGTATACTCCCCTACCAAACAACGTCGGCCCTACCGCATTTGTGTTCATTGGTAGCAGGGAACCCAAAGATTTAATTTTGCTATTTCTTAATAACTAGGCAACCTCGCAGCGTGCAAATCGTATATTGGTAGTATAGGATTGGCTTACCTAACTAGGCCATTGAAACACCCCAGCACTAATTATATTTTGATATGCAACTCCTAATTCAGAGGGATACGGGGTACGATTCAAGGTTTAGGTAATGCAAATAATATTTTAGATTTTGAATTGAATACAAGGCTCTTAGAGATTGTTTTGAAAGGAAATATTGATTGGTGGAGTGACAAATCAAAATGAAAAATTTTGGTAATCGAGACAAAAGACAATGTAACGAAAGGAAGTAAATTCGTGATCGAAATAGAGAAATAGGGTATGAGGATGGATTCTTTATTGATACACCTTTACAAATAAAATACAATCAAAGACAGTACAACTAACTATAACAGAGTACAAGCAAGTAAATGAATACACTTGAATTTGTCTGAAAAAATCAGTTGGTGAATAAACTTTTGTAAGCTTCAACTCGTTGTCGTATCAACCATTATATAGAATGTATGATTCACAAACCGCAATTAAGCGAGAATCCCCTTGCAGATAGTTCGATCCAAAGTTAAGACGATAGTCTCTGGGAATGGTCTCTAAAAGGACCCAGCTCATGATCCGCCCCGCTACTACAACACGAAACCACCTTAGTGAGCATTCAGAAAAGTGACTTACGGATTAACAGGTCAAATATGGTTACCCACTAAAAAGGTTGCCGCTTAATTCAGGAGTAGACACTGAATACATTTCCCGCGGGGATTTCGCTAAAAGTGTTCAAGTAGGTCGGCCATATTTGATCCGCGGATCTGTTAGTCCCCTGATCTGAATGAACTCTTTGACTGATGCCCCAGTTTCTGGACCCCCGTGACCTTAACTATGTCCCATTTAGCTTTTATCTAGTGACAGGTGTGTAAGTCAATTTACGAAAATGATTCGTTTATCAGTATTCATTGAGTATTATTATGTTGAATATTGCAAGCAAATAAATTAATCCTTTTATACGATAATATTTCTGTGTTAAATGGCAGAGTAGGTTTGTGAAACTTTGAGTGCAATGCATCTCATACATTTGGAACAATTGGTGAGAAGATAACGAAAAAGCATAATTATTTTGCTTTCCCTTACGGCCAAGTCCAAGTCCCCGAACTCTACTTTCTCACCTACGGGTTATCTGCAGCAGACGCACGTCAGCAGGGATATAATTTGTAAGTGTACAGGATTTCACCATTCACCAGAATAATGGCTGAACAACAAGTGGAAAAAAGCCACCCGGTCATCGACCAGTTCAAACGACGTGATATCACCAGAGAAGAGACGGCCAAGTTATACTCAACATGGGCCAAGGATTATGACAAGGTTTGATGCTTGGCGAAATGACACATAGCAGTACCCTCTCCCAGGGTCGCAGATTAATTATGTGTATTTTTTTTCCTGCGCATCACAGAGAATCCTAGTCATGAATTAGCCAAAGTTATTTCTGTGAATGCATTTGAAAAATCCATCTGTGACCCTGGTAGAGGCTACTACAGTCGTATGGTGCATACTTTCATAAAAACGTATTGTAGTGTTTATAGATCCATTTAATTAAGTTATATCGTAACAACATACATTACACATGCTGTTGATGAAAAGGCAAATTTCACAAAATGAGACTCGTTCTCTGTGCGGTAGAATTTTCTTTTATAAATAATCAAAAAAGAATTTGAAAAGTATGACGTTACCAATCCTATACTGAGACCAGGACAGGTTTCAGGAAGCATCGTTTCAAGTTCACGTTTACTTTCCAGGATATAGCAGACCTCAGCTATTTTTCTCCCAGTAATGATGCTGCCGAGCTGGAGAAATTACTCGGAGAGAAGAAAGATGCCCTCATTCTGGACGTTTGCTGCGGAACTGGATTGGCGGGACAAGAGGCAAGTAGTATTTTCATGTTATTCCCTAAAGCGTGTATGACGAACGAAAAACACTGACATCTGGATATGCTTTGTTTTACTTTTGCCAAAAGTACAAAATAGCGATCCCACGGCTGCATCGAAAGGCTAAATGGGAGAAAGAGAGTAAATAGTGTTAGTGTCACTTGCATGTGCACGTCCTAAAACCCAGACACCGGCCTGTATTGCTTTTATATACATGTATTTCAGGTTAATAACTACCAATTTTACACTTCAGTTTCTAAGTGAACAGGTTTTTTTTGTTTTTTTTATATGTAATTGTTCTGATTTTTTCAGCTTTCAAAGCGAGGCTTCCACAATCTGCACGGCTTGGATGCGTCGAAAGAAATGCTTGAGCAGGCAAGACAGAAGGGCGTCTATAAGAAACTGATCAATGCCACTATTGGTACCAACCGTGTGGACATCGCCAACGGTGAGTACTTGTGGGTCATTTATTATGGAATAAATGAAGAAAGCTAATGGTATCTGCCCCCACGTTAGGCTGTATAATGTTATATATATATATATATCAGTACAAAACGAAATGACCTAAATATTGGAGAGGGCCCGGTTTTTATTTACTTTTTTTCTCCCCCAGACACATACGACGCGGTCATCATGTCAGGGGGTGTAGGATGTGGTCACGTGAACGCAGGTGGATTGGCAGAAATGATACGCCTTGTTAAACCAGGTAAGATAAAATGAAGTGTCAGGAACTTTTATAAATAAATAAATAAATAAATGAATAAATAAATGAATAAATAAATTTCAAAAGGAAGGCAAATCACTTTATTGTACCAGTCGTCTTTTATATATTTTAATAATTCTGAAACCCTGTTTATCGCTGGATGTGCTGATCAGTTATCGCCTATCATTATCAGGCGATACTACGAGGTAAAAATGGCATTCGACTTTGGGGGAAATATCCTCAAGCAATATTAGCTTGTACCAGACACAGTAGACCAGACAAGGTAGAATGTGGTCCTCCGAAACGTCAGACAAATTTCGATCTACATTCGTCAATCTCGGAAAATAGCAAAAGTTCCAAAAATGACAAAAGAGAATTTTACCATTTTTAATCTTTAAATTTAGGTGGCTACGTGGTCATGGACAGCATTGACAAGTACACACATGGAAGTGAATACGGCGATAAGAGCTGGGACGAAATGATTGACAGCCACATCGTAGCCGGACGCTGGGTCACGGTGACCAGACGCCGGGTGGATCTGACGTACAACACACTAGGTGGCGTGCAGTATAGCTTTCAAGTGAAGTAAATGCGGTCTAGCGAAAATAGGATTGTGTCGCATTTCAGTGTAGCTTGCTGCAATCCAATAAAAGAGGACATTTTGTCACAATTTAATATGCTATGCAGGTCTTAGTTTATATGTCAAGCCTTGCCTAAAGATGATTTGATGATTTGAAGACAATGCTTTCATTGGCTAGTTTTTGTTCCTCACTACATACTTTTAAAGTATAATGGAAGACACCTTGCGTCATATTATTGGTACATTAGAACTGTCTTCAAGCCCACGGAGGTTCAAAGTCACACATTGCAAATGCCAATATCTGAAAACAAAAAACACATGTTACTTCCAGAAAAATCAACCAATCAGGCTTGTTTTCAAGGTAAAGCTGTATTTAAGTCCTATGTTTCTTTCCTGTAAGTTTGAGAAGGGTTATTGGCATGGTTTTCCTTTAATGGTCACTATTGAGGCAGTGCACAAAATAGGGTTTTCTTCTATTTTGATTCAATATTACATAATGCTTAAAGGGGCATACAAGCCGAGGGGGTGCTTTCATAGTTGTTGAGATGATGTAAGAGTGGTGTCTAAAATTGTTTATCTGTTTGTTAATCATCACTATTAGATGTCTATATTATTCGTCAAAAAGCGATTTTAACTTCGTTTTTTTTTTTTTTTTTTTGTCCGTTCTTCGCGTTCAGTTTTACGCTCTGTTGTCTTCGAAAACAGTCTGCGTGCGCACAATTCATTCACTGCACGCGCACCTTTTACTACTAATACTATCAAGGCTTCCTAAAGCTTCCTAACCAGTGCCTCCATTGCATCATGCGACATTGTCTCAGTGCAAGTTTTCCGAGCGTAAAATGTCTTATTTACCTCTGTTGACATGTCATTACCCTCTCTATTATAATCCTACTTGTACTCGCGCAAGTTTTGTCTCGTACTTCCTTCTGCTTTTTATCCCTCATATGTGCTAAAAAGTTTTTTCTTCGCATTGTTTGCTGCATTCATTTGTAAAATTACACTCAAGATCTTAACGAAACAAATTTTAATTTAGATTCCCTACTTTGAACAATATCTCTCCCCTAGCCCCATTTTTTTGGTCGATTTAACTGAACTCCTCTGTAATACTTGTATCGGTTATGAATCTCACAAACTATAACATAAATTCCAAAACCCAGTAAAGTACAGACAGGACAATTATCCTGCTGACGTCCATTTACTTTAGAAAATTGTTGATGATATTAAAGTATAGGGTTCCGGGTTCGTAGATTTAGCTGTAAAGCACAGCAAAATACCGGCAATTGTTTTATCGAAATCCGTCTTTTTACGTATTCGTATTACAGTCGATTTGTTGTCATCAAAAATCCACAAAGAGCTCATCTGTCCCTAAATCTAGTAGAATTGTCTAATAATAAGATTCTATCTGGTATTGAAAACTAGAATGCTTGCTGGAATTAAAATGTATTTATAATGAAAAGACTCTTTCAGCAATTTGATATTATTTCATTATTTTTACGGATTCCGGTTGATAAGCTGTTCATCTGTCCTAAGACAGACCATTTATTAGTAAATCATAAAACTTTGTCAACAAGACAAGGTCTATTTTACTCGAAAAGCGTACTGTATCCCGTCTAGAGAATTAAACGACTGCTCCACCAGGCGTCTGGTCACCGTGACCCAGCGGCCGGCCATGATGTGGTTGTCAATTATTTCGTCCCAACTCTTGCCTTGGTAACTAACACGGTGGAAAAACTTCAAAGTGGTGTCCATGACCACATACCCGCCTGGAAGATAAAAAAAGAGGATTTGAGGCAATTGACGAAACCTTTGTTTAACTGGTTTTGCATTTGTTTTACCAGGTAATTTGGACTCTTGCGACATTTATGAAGCCAGGACGTTTGATGTCCGCGGTTGAAACCATAATCTATCAAAACATGATGGCTGGAACTAAAAAAAGACATATGTCGAAATGAAATTATCTCTTGGGGATTTGTGTGGTATAATCTAGATTAAGAAAAAATGAGCCGTTGAGAATAATCGTTCTTGGTTCACTCTTCGAATTGTAACCAATATCACTTAACCTGGCTTAACTATGCGAATGAATTCCTCCAAGCAACTTCCGTCCACGTGTCCAGAACCAACAGCCCCGGACATGACAACTGCATCGTATGTATCTGGAAGTTACAAGAAAGATAGTAATTTTTTTTTAAATCTCACTTCTCCCGTTGAATTAAGACAATCAATGTCATAATACCTACCACGTTCTCAACTTGAATAATGAAACAAACCTTGGGTTTAGTGACAAAAGAAGTCACGACACGCTCTCTTGAAAATCAAGTTTGGTTTCTCAAGGCAAGTTCGGTCAATACGAATAACTGTACACTGCACACGTCCTGAAACACTCACAAGGCAAATTTGAACACAGAGGACCCGTAGCCATTCACTGTAAATGTTCCACCCAACAATCAACTCAGATAGCAACAGAACTGTTTACGTACTGAGTAAACATCACAACAATCGATACGTACCGTCCGGGATACCCAACCTGTTTGGGCCAAGTGAGGAACACATCATTTTCTTGTAGATGCCCTTCTGTTTTGCCTGCTCAAGCATTGCAGTTGACCTATCCAGGCCGTGGAGGTTGTGGAAACCACGCTTTGTTAGCTAAGACATATAGAATACAGTTTATTTTAGCTTTAAAAAAATAGTCAAACTGAAGCAGATGAAATGATTTTACACCAAACCTTAAATAATTAAACTTCAACCAGTCGCAAAATTTCGCACAACAGGTTGATCTAGCTCGTTTTTTATTTCCTCCACCAATATGTATTGTCTATTTTCCTGTTTATTTGTTTGTCAACTACATTAAAACACGGCTGGGTTTCAATGAAATTGTCAAGATGGTCACGAGTAGGCTAGCTGAAAAGTGAATAATTTTTGGTGGTGATGCAGTTCATCATTTGTATAAATAATTTGGAAAGGATTATTAGCCTTTGATAGATAGGACCAATGACCTTGACATTCTTTGCAATGATTGTGCTCTCAACTACCACGATCCATCATTGGCGTAGGTCTGCGCTCTCTGCGTGCTTTTATATTTTCAGTATTTTTCTAGTTTGCATGTACTGTGATATATTACTCATTCAAAAGAAAACCACTTACTTCTACACCAACTAAACCAGTCCCGCAGGCGGCATCTAAAATAAGGGCATCATTTTTGTGCTTTAACGCTTTCTCCACCACATAAGCATTGTTACTTGACACGAAGTAATTGAGATCTGCCATATCCTTGAAAGAGATATTTTAAAAAATTTAACATTTGCGTTCAACAATATCATCTGAACGTTTTATCATGTTTGTATTCAATGCATAAATCTCTCACCTCCGCCAAGGAGGTCATGTCGGTGTTTCCTTTTATCTGTCTATTTTGTCTCTTTTTTCCCTTTTTTCTGTTAGTACTAGATGACATTTTCAGAAAGAAACCCGACAAGAAAAAAAACGATAATGAATAACGAGCTTAAGTTCCAGAATTAACCAGTTAGTGTGTCAATGCAGTCTACAAATCATAAAACTTCATAATACGTCAGATTTATCTGATTGTGCATGTTGACGTTAACCGATGACAACTCTGAGAGACAGTGAGAAAACATGGTAAGGGGGAAGTGCATTGAACAATGTTTGTTCCTCAAATATGCCTTTGTCTTCGCGTCCATGCAGTGTCACCATGCAAGGACAAAAAAGTGGATTATCTCACCTTGTCGTAATCTTTGGCCCATCTGGCATAAACGTCCTCCACCTCTTCAGTTGTGATGCCTGGTCTGTTAAGCTCAACGTAAATTGGTAGCATTTTCTCCTCTATTTTAGCCATCCTTTCGTTTGTGAAGCAGTTTTGAAGTGTTAGTTACCTAGAATCTGCTTTGTCGTCTGCTGGCACCTAGTGCTAGTGCTGGTGCTGCCCGCATTGCATGGTAGCTTTAGGATAAAACATGTGTACAGTGTAGGAAATAAGTAATGGAAAGCTGCCCGCATTGTATAACTGAAAAACATCTGTATCGACTGCGTTTGAATATTAAATTCTATTTATTCTATTCTAAAGCTATCTGCCAAAGCCTGTAGCCTTTTCTTAGGATTAAGAAGAAATTTTATGTATTTAAACTGTAATTAGTTTTTGGTCTCTCATAGTTCTCTATAGAACTGCCTGTTGTTATGAATGTTTTAACTTTTGTTGTTTTTATATTTTATCCTATGGGCGAGACTCTAATAAAATAAATTGAGTACCTACTGTACTCTCGTTTCACTGACGAAATTAAATATGATTGTCTCTGTCGCAGTAGGAGTTTGTGCACTGTTAAGGAAGCGCTAACAAACAAAAAGCAAATTACTTGAGGTGCAAGCAGAGGACAATGCCATCCGACGTGCGTGGACGCCGCTCTACACACCAAGACGCCCCCCATAGTAACGGTGATTGACAACGGAGGTGTAGCCTAAAGCTAGGCTGCCAAGCGTACCAGTCAGGACAGGCAGAAAAGCTGTTTATTTTTAGTCCATGTTGCAAAAATATAACTTAATATTTCCAACATATAAAAAACAAAAATCAAGTTTTAAACGTATTTGTAATGTCCTTGAGGCCTTGAAACATACAGAAAATTAACAATCACTTTGAACTCGAACCAAAGTAAAATATGAATATTCCACGTACCCAAATTTTGTGGCAGAAGAGGTATGCGAAACTGATAACGATGAAACATAATTATTTTGCTTTGCCTTGCGACCAAATCTATGCCCTGAACGCTACTGACCTCAGTAGGGATATAGACTGTAAGTGTACAGGATTTCACAATTCACAAGAATAATGGCTGAACAACAAGTGGAAAAAAGCCACCCGGTCCTCTACCAGTTCAAACGACGTGATATCACCAGAGAAGAGACGGCCAAGTTATACTCAACATGGGCCAAGGATTATGACAAGGTTTGATGCTTGGCGAAATGCCGCGCAGCCGTTCCCTCATCCGGGATCGCGGCTTAATTATATGTATTTTTCCTGCACATCACACAGTAGAGAATCCTAGTCATGAATTAGCCAAAGTTATTTCTGTGATGACATTTGAAAAATCCATCTGTGACCCTGGTAGAGGCTACTACAGTCGTATGGTGCATATTTGCATAACAGTGTTGTATTGTATTGTTTATAGATCCATTTAATTCAGCTATTTCGTAACAACATACATTACACATGTTGTTGGTAAAAAGGCACATTTCACAAAATGAGACTCGTTCTCTGTGCGGTAGAATTTTCTTTTATAAATGATCAAAAAAGAAAGTGAAAATATGACGTTACCAATCCTATACTGAGATCAAGACGGGTTTCAGGAAGCGTCGTTTAAAGTACACGTTTACTTTCCAGGATATAGTAGACCTCAGCTATTTTTCTCCCAGTAATAATGCTGCAGAGCTGGAGAAATTACTCGGAGAGAAGAGAGATGCCCTCATTCTGGACGTTTGTTGCGGAACTGGATTGGTGGGACAAGAGGCGAGTAGTAGGGATGACCGGGGCCCGTATCTCGAAAGCATCACCCATTGCGACCGAGCGCAAGCGTCTCGATTCCATAACTCGCCCATACTCGCCACATATAATACACTGTAGCCTCTATGTGACATCGCTATTCGCAATACGCGATGCTTTTGAGTTACAGAGCCCGGGGCTTGTTGGCCCAGTTAGACACTTTTTGCCTTGTAGAGCCAACTTGGAATGTGTTAGAGTAACAAAACCGGTTTCTAAGTAAGCCTCATGAACTTAGCTACGTGTGCAACATCATTATTTTTCAAATATAATGCCAGGTGGCTCACAATTTGACAAAAAACAAAACGCAATTGACGTCAGGGGGGCAAGTTGACACCCTATACGAAAATGAAGTAAGTATCACATATAAACGCTTTGAAATACATTTTACACATTTTTGATTTATTAAATGGATTTTATAAATAAATAGTTCAAATGAAGCAGATTTATTGAGGTTTCTGTACGTCACGGTGTGTGTTGCACGAACCAAAATATCTATTAATAAAACTTTTGTTTTAATTAAAAATAAACTAATAATGATATAAAGCAGATTTTTCAATGAATGAAAACGAATAATAAATTTTCGTTTTAAACAAAACTAACAAATTTAGTTTTAAACTTAAATTTGTTTTAACCTCTGTTGCACGCAAAGGATTGTGGTCTATATGAGGCTCCAACTTGCCCCGAGTCAAGGGGGGGGGGGGGGGGGGGCAACTAGCCCCGGGTGCACATTTTTCATTTTAAAGTATCGCAGTCATTTTTGGTGCTAGAATGAACAACGATGATGCATTTCTGTAAAACTTGAAACAATGAGCTTCAGATTGATGCCCTATACATACATACTATATTCGATCGAACGCATATGAAAGACATTTTTAAGTCTCTTTAATAAAGTTACTTTAAGATGCTAAATTCTTTCATTTGAACTCCTAAATAAAACTGCCTAAATAAAACTTCTTTACGACCTGCGCTTTCTTAGCACTATTGGATACGGTCACTTTACTAAATGATGTGATCAATTTGTTCACCCCGTAGTTACTTTTTCATTTTTTTTTTTTGGGGGGGGGCAACTTACCCCGGGGTCCAACTAGCCCCGGTCTCCCCTAATTACATGTTATTCCCTAAAGCTTGTATGACGAAAGAAAAATACTGAAATCTAGATATGATTTATTTTACTTTTGCCAAACTTACAAAATAGTGATCCCATCGGCTGCATCAAAAGGCCAAATGGGAGAAAGAGAGTGAATAGTGTTAGTGTCACTTGCATGTATATGTCCT
This sequence comes from Lingula anatina, assembly GCF_001039355.2. The sequence goes on along the minus strand of NW_019775633.1, from coordinate 174,683 downwards.
AAATCGGGGCCGTAGCAATAGTCCGAAGGTTCAAAAGTCCGAATGTTCATTGGTCCGAATGTTCACTATGGAACCTTCGGACCAACGAAACCTTGATTAGAAAACCGATGAAAATGTTACCATTTTTCGGACCAACGATCCTTCGGACCAAAGAACCTTCGAACTATTGAGACGCCCCCCCAAAAAAAAAAACTGACATCGGCCTGTATTGCTTTTGAGATTATCTTTTACCTGTTTTAAGTTAATAACTACCAATTTTACAGTTCAGATTCTAAGTGAACAGATGTGCTTTTTACTTAATCGCTCTGCATTTTTCAGCTTTCAAAGCGAGGCTTCCACAATCTGCACGGCTTGGATGCGTCCAAGGACATGCTTGAGCAGGCAAGACAGAAGGGCCTGTATAAGAAACTGATCAATGCCACTATTGGTACCAACCGTGTAGACATCGCCGACGGTGAGTAGGTCTACTTGTGGAACATGTATTATAGAATAAATGTAGAAAGCTTATGATATCTGCTCCCACTTTAATCTGTTTAATGTTATATATCAGTACAATGCGGAATGTCCCAAATGATTGGAGAGTGTTTTTTTTTAATTACGTTTTTTCTCCCCCAGACACTTACGACGCGGTCATTATGTCAGGAGCTGTAGGATGTGGTCACGTGAACGGAGGTGGATTGGCAGAAATGATACGTTTTGTTAAACCTGGTAAGATAAAATGAACTGTCGGAAACTCTTATAAATAAATAAATAAATAAATTACTGTTTTAATTTCAAGAGTAAGGCGGTTTATCGTAGTCTGTATATATTTTAATACTTCTGAAACCCCGTTTATCGCTGGATGTGCTGACCAGTTATCGCAGAAAGTGGATTGCAGTCAAATGACTGCTACCTGAAATAATGTCGATATTATATACCGTTATGAAACAAGATTGCTCATTGGTCAAGTAAATGACTTAGTTTGTGACTTAGTTATATTTCAACCCACTCCCCTCATTTATAACCTGCTAGAAAAATATTCGCAAAGAAGATATCAGGCGATAATACGAGGTAAACATGGCATTTGACGTGGGACAAATATCCTAAAGCAAGATTAGGTTGTACCAGGAATAGTAGACCTACAGACTGACAATATAATAAATGTTAAGACGATCCCCGATTCCGCTAGAATATGGTATTCCGGGAACGTCAGACAGACTAATTCCGATCTTTATTCTTCCACCTCGAAATATGGCAAAATTAAGTCCCAAAAATGACAGAAAAGAATTAATTACAATCTCCATTTTTAATTTAAGGCGGCTACGTGGTCATGGAAAGCATTGACAAGTACACACATGGAAGTGAATACGGCGATAAGAGCTGGGACGAAATGATTGACAGCCACATCATGGCCGGACGCTGGGTCACGGTGACCAGACGCCGGGTGGAGCTGTTGTCCAATAGACTAAGTGGCGTACAGTATAGCTTTCAAGTGAAGTAAATGCAGTGGCGAAGATAGGATTGTGCCGCATTTCAGTTGCTACAGTGTGACCCTAAATACAATCCCACCATGGCTTTTAGAAAAAATTATTTAGCCAATAAATATATAACATGGAAGTCCACTACCTGTTAAAGTGTCGTTGTATTGATAAAAGCATTAAAAAGTATATAGTGAGAGATGAATAAGTTTAAGACTGTGTTAAAAGGAGATACATATCAAGGATAAAAGATTGATAAAAACCGACTATTACCCTTAACAACTATAAACCTGGAGTTGCTTGGTAAAAAAAATCAGTGAACCGGGTGGAGCTGTTGCTCATGACATTTGCTACTCTCTCAAAATAAATAGACTTAATAAAAATAAAATCTGTACCAACCACGTGACTTGACGTCTTTACTACCGTCTAGTTATTTTTTAAGCTGTGCAGTTCCACGCCATTTCATGCAATTAGTGCATAAGATAAGTTTTCTATATACCAATTTAAAAATAAAACAAATTTATTTCAAGAACACGTGTTATTAATTTGTACATATTAATTGACATAAAATAACGGCCACAAATCTTTTTCAAATATATCAAATACCGGGATATTATACCGGAACTAGGGATAATTTTTACCTGACCTTGAATGCCAACAAGACAAAAGAGCTAGGTGATCGTAGACTACAGAAGGAATCAAAATTTAAAAGCTTCTTTTAAAATTCTTTCAAATCAATAATTCCTTTGGCTGTTACATCGTCTGGTCTGTTGATGGCCTGCTTCAGGAGCTGTGGCATAGTCACTGCTGTCGACTCTTTCACGTTGTCAGACTAGCTTTTGTTTTGTCGTCCGCGTCTTCGTCCTCCTTCGACGTGACCTGCCCTAACCAGACAAGGTTCGGTCTCTTGGTGGTGGCAAGGAGAGGCTATTAAAATTCGGTGACAGTTAAGCAAGAAAGTCTAAAGTTATAAGTTATTGTTCCCTGAGTCAGGACCAAAGATAAATTTTTATTGGATGTTCACATATATGCCTCTGCCTAATTTATCACCCATTTTTCTATATTGTTTACAGCGAGAATTTTCATGTGGAATGAATGTCACATTACTCAGCTGGCCACAAATATAAAGTTATAAGGTGTTCAATGGAACTATACATTAACGTAGAGTGATAAAGCAATGACAGTTTTGTTATATGTATTAAATGTCAATTTACTTAGCAAAAATACAAATGCACTAGTTCATAATCTTGCCAGTGAGAATACGCCACCTGTACCGATGTCAGACATTATCCACACATAGTTATCGCACTACTTTGAGAAGGTAAATATGGACTGTCGGAGGCACTTTATAAAAAACATTGGTTTATCCACTACGATATTTATCAATAATTGCGAGCGACAATTGTAACCCGGTAGCCTAAATAATTTTTTATTCTTCATGCCTATCTTATTACAAATTACAAAGTACCGGTGATTTCAGTGGCAGAAATGTTTTGTGAACATGGTTCACCCGATCCTTAAGAATAAAAATAATTAAAAACAAGAAGAAATGATAACGGTTTTTTTTTCTTTGCCTTACAATCACGCCTTCGAGCCAAAATCCTACTTAATGATCAAAGCGGTCTTCCGCGGCAGACGACCCCAAGGACAGCTGAACAGTAGCGTCTAGGTACCTAAGACGACTGCAGGCAATAGTTCACTAAAAGAATGGCCGAAAAAGTGGAAAAAAGTCATCCAATTGTGGACCTATTTAACAAACGTGGCATAACAAGAGACGAAGTCGGGAAGATCTACGCATCTTGGGCTAAGGATTATGACAAGGTTTGGTACTTGGCGAGAGCTTGCAGATCCGTGTGTTGCACACACCATATTGTAGATTTTCATTTAACCCCATAACTTTTCATCACATTAGAAAATTGACGACAAAGTCTTACGTCGCAAAGAAAGCAAATTTTAAGAAATAATCCTATAAACAATCTAAAGAATAACGAAGCATTAAAAATATGACGAAACCCAACCTCTGAACGGGTTAAACGCAGTACACGAACAAAACATCGGACCTCGCTATTAGAACCAGACAACTCTGGTGCTTTTAGCCTCCAAATTCTAAAAAAAAATCAATTTATCTACAGACGCCAGTCACTAAATTAGGGGGCATTCCCAGTGACACATCGACCTACGATGGTGTCAAAGGTAATGGCGTCAAACTCGAACCAATTAAAGATGCTGCAGAATTGGTAATGAACGATTGACCCCTTGTGTGCTGAAGCGCATGAGGTGATGATAAAGCAGAAAAAGAAGAGTATTTTATCTTAGTGCATATGTTTTGTTGATATTAATTGTATGTATTTTATATATATATGGACTGAATTTTTTTTCTAAAATGTTGACCTTTAAAACTTTAGGGATCATTCATTTCTATCGTCAAGTTTACAAATACTAGACTTTTACCTGCCCCGCCCCCTTGCGTACGGTTTGTAGATATGTGGAAACGACGATAATATGGATGAACCCTTAGGTAGCCCATTACATGTTATATAAATAATTCATATGGCGTGTTTACGTTTTTGCTCAGTACAGGCCGTTAGATGTGTCATTTTTAGTGAAACGATCTTTTTCTTCCCAGGATGTAGCAGAACTCGCTTATTATTGTCCCAGTAATAACGCTGCCGAGCTGGAGAAACTGCTTGGAGGGAAGAAAGATGCCCTCATTCTGGACGTTTGCTGCGGGACTGGATTGGCGGGACAAGAGGCGAGTAGTATTTGAATGGCATCATGGTATACTGACGTCAAAGGAAAAAGGCAACCTATGAATATGTGTTCTTTTACCTTTTTCTCAACTAACACAATTGCCATCCCAACCACTGCATTTTGAGAGTGATTGGTGATTAGGTACGAGTCGTTATCGAAACAGCTGGTAGAGTTCCGATGTACTAGAGGCAAAGACGGGGGGCGGATCAAGGGTTATTTGAAGAGGGTCCAGTTTTTATTTTAGGTATGACAGGCCTCGGATGCGAAGCCGACCCTTGCCTCTTGGTGTGGGGTTCGGTGTTTTGGAGGGCAAACGGGTACCATTTGGTGCAGTTAAGAACTGATTCAGCTCTTCAAAATTCTAATTTCAAAAGGGGGATATTGGTGTAATTTAAACAAACTGTTTATAAACAAACAACAATGACAGATTCAAAGGCAAATTCTTCTTCTTCAGCTTTTTTAGGGTATAAACTTAAAAAATAAAAAGAGAGGATCAAGAATTTTTCATTTCTGTCTCCAATATATTATAGTAAGATTGCTGCATACCATGCATTTGCCCATCTTTCTTCGTTTATCCTTGCACCCCCTTCACATCCTAATAAAAATCCTGCCCCCTCCCCACTCCCCCCCCCCCTCCCACGTGAACGGGCCAACCCTTTTCATTATTTCAATTGTTCCATGTTTCAGCTCTCAAAGCGTGGTTTCCACAACCTCCACGCTCTGGATGCCTCCAAGGAAATGTTGGAGCAGGCAGAACAGAAGGGCGTCTACAAGAAACTGATTCAAGCTTTCATTGGGCCTGAACGATTGGATATCGCCGACGGTACGTACTAATAGAGTTAAAAGGCAAACAGGCTTTATTTCAATGGCGGATTAACTACTCGCAGAGGGTCCCTTTCGATTTCTGGAAAATATCACACAAATGGTCCCCGCTTGAAATAGGAATTTTTGATTGGATGAAACATAGTTCTTAACTGTATTAAATGGCACCTTTCGCCCTCTAAAATACCAAGGAATTATACCCCGTACCCCACGCCAACATGATGGGGGGGGGGGGGGGAGGGTCGGCTTCGCATCCGCAGACCCCCTCTTCAAATAATCCGCCCCTGCATTTCTAATAGACAGTGCGTCAAAAGCTCATAAAACTGTTTCCCCTTTACAGCTTAGTGGATAACAGTTTTAACATTTTCTGTCGATATTACGGGGCGTTGCCATTAATGTTCCTGAAAGAGGAATTCCAGTGTTATCTTGTATTTGACATGAAGTGTCTCAATGTTTGCAGACTTTTTACTTTACTTTATTTCTCCCCCAGACAAATACGATGCAGTCATTATGTCTGGAGCTATAGGAAGTAGACACGTGGACGGAGGTGGATTGGCAGAACTGATACGTATTGTTAAACGGGGTACGATAAATATAACTTGCAATATTTTGTTTGGCTTCTTTAGCGTTCAAAAGTAAGTCAAACTTTGACATCTTAATACCATTTTCGGAAGCTTATTGTCAACCTAACCTTGGACTTGGAGGAATAAAAGAATTTTTTTTTACTTTTAAATGAATATATTACAAATACGTCTCTGATAAACAAGATACAACGTACTACACGTAATATATATATATATATATATATATATCACGGTGGTAGGGTATCGTGTCATTACGCTGTCAGTAATTAAAACGAGGCTCACGGGGAGTGGGAGGGTGGGGGTGGACATCAGTCCACATTTCGCTTGGACATATTTTTCAAGTCAAGTGATAACACTTTCAACCCCATCACCCATTGCAACATGTGCAGTTAAGCGTATTATTCTTTTGTCTTAAAGGCGGTTACGTGACTATGGACTACGTTTTTAAGTACAACCATGATAGTGACTACGGCGGGAAGAGTTTTGACGAAATGATAGACAGTCACATCATAGCCGGACGCTGGGTCACGGTGACCAGACGCTTGGTGGAGAAGTCGTTTAACTCTCTGGATGGAATGCAGTACACTTTTCAAGTGAAATAAATGCGGTCATGGCCGAAATGTGATTGCTTTGCGTGAGACTAGCATGGATTTCTCTAACTGAAGGACTGACTTTTTCTTGAATGAAATTTAATGTCATTGCGCTAGATGTTAATATTCTGAGTAAATAAACATCAATTAATAATACAATCAGTGCATAAGTTAAATATTTTCTATATACCAATTTCAAAATTAAGCAAATACATTTTAAGAAAAAAGTGTTATGTAATTTGCACATATTCAATGACATATATGAAGTTCAAACATTTGTTTAACAAATGTCGAATACCGGAATTTATTACACCGGAACTAGGGGTAAATTTTAACTAACCTTGAATGCGAGCAAGACAAAAGGGCTAGGTTATCGTAGACTACAGAAGGAATAAAAACTTTAAAGCTCCTTTTAAAATTATATTCCAATCAATCATTCCCTTGGCTGTTACGTCGTCTAGTCTGCCGGTGGCCTGCTTTAGGAGCTGTTATATAATCATTGTTGCCCACTTCTTTACGTTGTCGGACCAGCTTCTGTGTTGTCGTCCGTGTCTTCGTCCTCCTTCGACGGCACTAGTACTTAGCATAGGCTGTCACTTCGAGTGACGTGCCCAAATCATTTATGCTTCTGTCTCTTGATGGTGGCGAAAAGAGGGTTTAAAAATCGGTGGCAGTTAAACAATAAAGTCTATACTTGTAAGGAAGGGCTCCCTCAGCCAGGACCACATATAAATTTTTATTGGATATTCCAATAAAATTAAAATGTCTATGCCAGATTTATCACCCAAATCTTTATTGTTAACAGCGAGAATTTTCATGTGGAATGAATGCCATGTTACTCCGCTGGCCACAAGTATAAAGTTGTAAGCTGTTCATTTGAACTCTACATTAATGTGGAGTGAAAAAACATTGACAGTTTTGCTATATATATTAAATATCAATTTACTCAGCAAAAATACAAATGCACTAGTTCATGATCTTGCCAATGAGAATACGCCATCTGCCGATGTTAGACATTATCCACATATATCTATCGCACTATTTTGAGAAGATAAATATAGACTGTCAAGGGGCTATATAAAATACATTGGTTTACCCAGCACCGTTTTTATCAGTAATTGAGACCGAAGATTGTATAGGGGTAAATGAATTTTAAGCCAATTATGTCACTCTTAGTACAAAATACATAAAATACCGGTGATTTTAGGGGCAAGGGAGTTTTGTGAACATGATGGGTCCAATTTTAAGAATAAAAATAATTTAAAACAAGAAGAAATGATAACGTTTTCCCTCCTTTGCCTTACACCCACGCCTTCCATGTAGAATCCTACTTTATGACCCAAGCGGTCTTCCGCAGCAGACGACTCCAAGGACAGCTGTACAGTAGCGTCTAAGTACCTAAGACGTCTAGAATTAATAATTCACTAAAAGAATGGCTGAAAAAGTCGAAAAAAGCCATCCAGTTGTGGACCTGTTCAAAAAACGTGGCATGGCCAGAGACGAGGTCGGAAAGATCTACACATCATGGGCTGAAGATTATGAAAAGGTTTGTTACTTTGTTTGGGAGTTTGCATTTCCGTGTGATGCATACACCATAATTGTTTTATTTTAACTCATAAAATTTCATCTCACTAGAAAATTGACCATAAATTCTTAAGTTGCTGAGAAAGCAAATGTTAATAGATAATCCTATGAACAATTTAAACAATAGAAAAACATTAATAATATGCATATGCATATAATATGCATATGCATATGCATATGACGCCACCCAACCACAGGGTCATCCATTTCCATTATCATTTTCACACAAATCTACAAAGACTAGACTTTTTCCAGACACCCGCCCCGCAAGGGTACGGTGTGTAGATTTGTAAAAATGATATAAAAATGGATGACCCAGCTTACATGGCCCATTACGCGTTGCATTAATAATTATAATTCTCATGAGACGTTTACATTTTTGCTCAGTACAGGTAATATGATATGATAAGTCAAATTTTAGTGACAGAATTTTTTAATTACCAGGATGTAGTTGGCCTCACATATTATTGTCCCAGTAATAATGCTGCCGAGCTGGAGAAATTACTCGGAGAGAAGAAAGATGCCCTAATTCTGGACGTTTGCTGCGGAACTGGGTTGGTGGGACAAGAGGCGAGTGGTATTTACATGGTATTCCCTAAAGCGTGTATGCAATCATTTTATCCTTGCGTTCCCTTAACCTACTAAGCAAATCCCTGCCCCCCCCCNTATTATTGTCCCAGTAATAATGCTGCCGAGCTGGAGAAATTACTCGGAGAGAAGAAAGATGCCCTCATTCTGGACGTTTGCTGTGGAACTGGGTTGGTGGGACAAGAGGCGAGTGGTATTTACATGGTATTCCCTAAAGCGTGTATGCAATCATTTTATCCTTGCGTTCCCTTAACCTACTAAGCAAAACCCTGCCCCCCTCCCTTCCCCATTGACACTTTTCGAACACTTTTCGAATTCATCATTCGCGTAATTCTATGTTTCAGCTCTCAAAGCGTGGTTTCAACAACCTCCACGCCCTGGATGCCTCCAAGGAAATGCTGGAGCAGGCGAAACAGAAAGGTGTCTACAAGAAACTGATCCACGCTTTCATTGGGCCTGATCGAGTAGATATCGCCGACGGTACGTACTAATTAATAGAAGAAAGTTAAAGGCAAACAGATATAATTTCTAACAAATTGTAGGCCTTGCGAAATGTTCTTTGTGGACAATAATGTACAAGTAAGAGACGTATTGCAAGCCACTACACAGGTGGAACAGCCCAGGGAACGAAGAACGTTATTACAACGTTACAATAACGTTTATACAACCAAAAACGTTATGGTTACGTTATGGTAACGTTACAAAACTTTCTGTGTTAGCTTGTCAAGGTGCAAATGAACTGATAGCATTGTTCTCAAAAAAGTTGCCCTCCGGTTTAATTAGCACATACCAATACCATGCAATGCAGATGATCATTGTGGCAAAATTAAGATGGCATTTGAGAATTATGTTCATTGTTCTTTAATTATACTATATAAGGATTAAGAATAGAAGACTTTTAAGCTAAATTGAAATTGTTATTCACTTATTCTACTAAGTATTTACTTTTTTATTCATTAAATAATTTCCGCCCATGTGACAGGGCTTTTAGTTCCAGTTTCACCATTAAGGTTACAGAACGAAAGAGGGATGCCAATGTTATCTTTCATATGACATGAACTGTCTGAATGATTGCAAAGAGTTATAAGTTTATTTCTTCCCCAGACACATACGACGCGGTCATTATGTCAGGAGCTATAGGATGTGGACACGTGAATGGAGGTGGATTGGCAGAAATGATACGCCTTGTTAAACCGGGTACGATAATTATAGTGCAATATTTTGTTTCATTTCTGTAACGTTCAAAAGTAGGTCAAACTTTGGCATTTGGAACCTTCTTCCTGAAAGGAAGTTTTTACTTTCTCTTTCAATAAATATTTCACGAATACATCTGTATTCACCCTGAGCTTCAGAGATAACTTGCCACTAACCTCTTCACTATATAGCCTATCTTCATCGTGTCAAGTTACCTCTGACCACATTCGATTGCCCCCGCCGCCCGCCAATCAAATTTAAAGCCCGCACTCAATGACTCATTGAACGATCTAGCCAATGAACGCGAACGAGTCAAAGCACGCTTTGTTCAAATCCGGACCAATCAAAGATAAGGCTGAATATCAGGGACTTGCCGTAACCTGTGGGCAGCACGCAAAATACAAAATCCCTCAGTAGATAATGATGCAGGGGCTCTAACTGCTCTGGTTTCAATTCCGATATACTCATATTTTGCACGGAATCAAGAGATAACTTAACACATTTTTTTACGTGGGAGACGCCATGCTTTCTTTGTGTACGGTTTTGCACTTGGAACTACTCGGATGTCTCCGCACTGGACGATAACTTTGTTGTTAGTATGGAGCTTGCGGAATCAGCCGAGGATTGCCGATTGGCGGTCAACCAATCAGCGTTTTCACCCAACTTTGGTGAAAAATTTTGAAACATGGATTCGATTGGCTTATATAAACTAGGTCAAACTATTTTCGTCAGAGGTAACTTGACACGATGAAGATAGGCTATATAGTGAAGAGGTTAGTGGCAAGTTATCTCTGAAGCTCAGGGTGTCTGTATTAGGCAGTACCTGGAAATATACGTCCATACGACTTACATGCATTTCACACGGTGGTCGTGCAGTGTGTCATAACGCCTGTCAGTAATTGAAACGATCGACAGGGGGCAGGGTTGGGGTAGATATTAGTCTGCTTTTCGACTAACCAGATCGCCCCCCCCCCCCCCCAGCATCACCCATTGCAAAATGTTCAGTTAAGCGTATCTTTTGCCTTAAAGGAGGCTATGTGGCAATGGACAGCATTTTGAAGTATACCCATGATAGCGACTACGGCGGGAAGAGTTTTGACGAAATAATAGACAGTCACATCATGGCCGGCCGCTGGGTCACGGTGACCAGACGCTTGGTGGAGCAAGTCTTTAACGCCTTGGACGGAATGCAGTACACTTTTAAAGTAAAATAAATGCGGTCATTGCCGAAACGTGATTTGTTTTGCGTGAGACTGGCACGGACTGTTGAACCTGAAGGATTGACTTATTTTCTGAAATGAAATTACTGTAATTACGTTAGATGTTTAAACTCTAAATGAATAAACGTTTATTGAGTCAGGCAAAATGTTGCATCTTATTTTATTAATATTTTATCACTAGTCAAGGAAATAGACTTTTGCGCAGAAGTATGGGATATTCTTATAGGACATCAGTGCCATAATTGGTCAATCGTAATTCACAGAAAGAATGCATTATCCAATAACCTTATATGTTAGATATAACATAATGTAATGAACCTTTTACATATATCTATGACGAATGTCCTAAACTTATATAATTTTGTACGCGTGGGCTCGAAATAGGACATAACGTTTTCGTCTAACTTAGTGGATAACGCCATCCAAAGATTCCACGGTTCGTGTCAGATTTACGTAAGGTCGCACAAAGAAAACCCAAGTCCACATAATGACCAGTTAAACGATTTATTCGTCGACGCTAGGTAACAACTTGTTCTAAGTGAAGTCTCCAACCCCTAACTACGTCTCGCTCCGTGCTCAGTCGCTTCCAACCTCCTCCTACGCTGTCTCCTCTCGCTGTCTCTCTACAATAAGGCGTTGCCAGACCTCGGAAAATTGGACAGAATCTAGATACAGTAGCAATTCACGCGTCAGCGCCAGAACATCAGTGCACATCTATCTTGGCATACATTCAGCTCAGTTTTGCTACACGGGGTAAAAAACCAAACCGTGATGCACGTGCAACGCACTCCTGCCTTGCTTTTCATTTTGTTCTTTAACTGTATGGGCGTGTGCCGTGCTCAACACGCAAAGGGCACTTGCTTCTTCGTTACTTGCGACGTGCGTCTTGGACCACTCACGTCTCACTTGCGAACTCCTTGCGAGAGTCGCAAGTTACGCTTGTAGCCACGCTGTTCTCAGATTATTCGTAGAACCTTTTAGACATGATCCATATCCTTCCTGCGTGCTTACGGGCTGTTTTCGAACTCCAAATTTCGCAGAAGGACTTGCGTGGCACGTGAGATTCTGCGCAAAATTTGGACGTTAGCAGACTGTAAGAGGCCACAGGGGAGACCAGGGATAGTTGGACCCCGGGGTAAGTTGGCCCTCCGTCAATTTATGAAAAAGTAACTTCGAGGTAAAAAAAATTGGCCACATACTCTTGTAAATTTACCGTAGCCTGCAATGCTAAGGAAGTGTAAAAAGTTTTACTTAAGCGGTGAGTCGAAATAAACGATTTTTGCACCTAAAAGAAATTTTTAAAAATCTATTTTGATAGGCTTTTGATAGAATATAATATATGTATAGGGCATAAAACTGAAGCTCATTGTTTCAAGATTCACAGAGATGTATCATCGTTGCTCATTCTAGCAACATAAATGGCTGCCATCCTTTAAAATAAAAAATGTGCACCCGGGGCAAGTTGGCCCCCCCCTGACGTCACTGCGTTTTCTGTCATATGGTGAGCCATCTGCGATTGTATTTAAAAAAAATAATGACGTTGCATACATAGCTTAGTTCATGGGGCTTACTTTGAAACCAGTTTTGTTACTCTTAACTTATTCCTAGTTGGCTCTACATGACTAAAAGTGTCTAACTGGGCCAACTAGCCCCGGGCACGAATCTCGAAAGCTTCGCTATGTTGCGAGCGGGCTCGAGCATGGCGATTCCGCGCTATTTGCGAGTGCGATAACACCCACCTGCCTTAGCAAAGCCTTAGCAAACGCAACGCAATTATAACCTCAAACTCTACTAAAATTCGATTGCCGCATAAAGTGAAGACGTCATAACACAATTACACAAAATGTAATTTTTTTTCACCATGTCGCTAATCAAGAGGTTGTTTTTATATATAGGAATATCATAATTACAAATACTGATATTTGAAGTGTTTGACACCAATAAAATGTCAAAAAACAATTCAATAAGCGAAGCTTGGACTGACACAATTACTGACACATTGGAGAGTAGTGTTCAGTCTCACAATAATATCGGCAGGCTTTGTCAATTTCATCAATTTGTTATTTCAAGCAGCGCACTTTTCGCGCATGCGCCGTCGTTTGAAATCCTGCGCTATGCTTTCTCATTAAGAAAGCCACAGCAATTAATTGACCTAGTTGTAATACACAGGTATTGCGTGTGTCATCTCAAAACAATTAGCTTTCTGATCAAGTAAAATTGAGTTTAATTTATCACTGTGGGTTCTTTCCATATAGGCACACTACCGCCATACATTTTTACTAGGACAACAGTTTAATTTAAAGGTCTGCTGTGCCGTATTTCGTAGCAATGAATTAATATCTAACAGTAAGTCCACGATTGTTCAGCGTAGGAAGAATGGCTAAACGTGTGGAGCAAAGTCATCTAATAATGGATCAGTTTAAGAAACGTGATATCACAAATGAGAAGGTAGAGAAATTGTATGGGACGTGGGCAAAGGATTTCGAAAAGGTATGGTTTTTTAATCTGATGTAACAATAAGCCACAAAATATTTATTTTGAAACAGATAATTTACACAAAAAAAAAAAGAGAGATAAGATAATTTCAGATGAACTAGAGTTACTGCTAGTATGAATTACAACAGTACGTGCAGTTACAGAGGCATACAAAGCGAATGAAGTCAAAGAAAATAGGATATCAGCTGAAGTAAGAGGGATGTGTTAGTCATTGGAATTGAAACTGTAAGGTTCTAGTTTCATAGTACATTGATTTTTATATTTCAGGATATGGCAAATCTTGTATGCTGCTCACCCCGCATTAACGCTTCCGAGCTCGACATACTGCTTAAAGACAAAAAGGATGCATTAATTTTGGACGCAGCCTGCGGAACTGGTTTGGCGGGCTTAGAAGTGAGTGCACGTCTTAACTACCTGATTTTTCAATTTTTTTACATCTAAAGTAAAAGTGCATCTTTGGCGTAGTATACACTACCAACAAAACGAGACGAGACAAAGACTGGCCATTCTCCAACCCTCTGCGCTGTATATAAAACTACCTACCGTTGGTTGCTTCATCCGTTGTTTTAGACATATTCATCCCCCCCACCCCCCACCCGACAGAAAAATAAGCAAGTAAAATAAGCAAATGGAGAAATGAAGCACAGTGGATTTACAGCCTTGGCAATACAAAAGGGTCACAGTTTTACGTGCTACGAGGCAGATACACGGTACGTTACTTGTGGCATGCTGTGTTTTAAATTCATGAGGTTATCTTTGTCTTCCATAGACTTGGTGACGACAGTTAAACGAATAACAATAGGGATAATACATGTATCTTTGTAAATTACTTCGTTTTTATTTTTATTTTATTTTCTTTCTTTCTTTCTTATTATTATTTTGAAAAGGCTAAGGACTCTATCCCAGTGAAACTATCGTTCCACGAAGATCAATCCAACTCCGCGGGGACTCTTGCTAAATGCAATCAGATTAACTCGCTTAACACGTACGCCTCCACTTCTTTCCAACGTACACGTACAATCAGCAACTTTCTGTATTCCATCAATATGGCATGTAACTTAAGGTACTTGGGTAAAGCCATCTTGCTTTGCGAGGGGGCGTGCCAGACAATTACATTGACTGCGCCTTGGCGAAAATCCGACCTGAGATAGATTGATCCTGCTAGCACAGTAACTTCTTATCTGTTTCTGTTTTGCTTCTTCTAGCTTTTCAGACGTGGTTACCACAACCTCCACGGCCTGGACGGATCAAGCGAAATGCTTGAGCAGGCAAAACAGAAAGGCATCTATAAGAAAACGATGTGTTCTATAATTGGTTCTCATAGATTGGACATTTCGGATGGTACGTTGCACTACGGTACACAGGGCACGCCTAAAGTTCCATGTGTTCAATAATGCATTTTGATATCTTACCAAATAATCGGATTATTTTATTTTTTTTATAAATTATACAGTTTATATTTTAGTTTTCTGCACTTTGCGTCACAAATATCAAAATGGGAATTCTAATACAGCAGTCCAATACACAGATCTAGAACAGGGATACGTTTTGGAGTACTTGAATAAATTTAACGCAAACAATTTAACTTTTGACCCAGTTTGATGAATGAAAATTGACAAATTATTTGTACTGGACATTGTAGGCCTTTTAATTGATGCATGAACTTAAAGGACAACAAGAGATTTAGAAAATGCCCAGATGAACCCATGCAGCATAAGTTGCCGTTTGCACCGTGTCCCTTTTTTTGCATGTTAATCGCGTCTTGCGACGCTAAATCCCTTTTAAAGTCAAACTGGTGCTTTCTGAAAGGGACGCGGTGCAAATGCTTAGATTTAGAGTGGACTTTTTAGTACATACTGCAATTAGAGATCTACAGGGCCTCACACAGCTAGGAAAACACGTTTATCTTTTGTCGAGTCACTGGCCGTTTCAACTCTGCCCCTGTTACACGTGCATACAACTAATGGCACTGACAAACATAAAAAATGTATGCATAATATAAGTGATAGCCTTATTATCTTATATTTTAAGTTTTGGACTGAGACATTATATTATGAAATTGGATTTGGACTGGACCAGTGATTACAAATCTCTTTTATTTATTTATTTTTTTTTTCATTTTTCTATCTCAGACACATATGACGCGGTCATTATGTCTGGAGCTGTAGGATGCGGACACGTGCACGGAGGTGGGTTGGCAGAACTGATACGAATTGTTAAACCAGGTAAGACAAAAGTAGTGCTCATAAATTTTAAACAAATGATTCCTTTCTCAATCTTAAGACTTCATGCTAAAGGTTCAGGCAGTAAATGAACGTACTTTCCCACTGAGGTTAGAAAAATTGGCGACAAAGGGTTTTCAACTAATACAGGTCGATTGAAAATTCAATAAGCACGCAAACTTTCCCCCATAACACCGCTTGGGCAGCGTTTCGTTTTTGTTTTAAGTTCAAGATCGACCGCCGCTGAATTGGGTGGTTTATCCTATAGGCCATATCTTGTTTACCCATCGGAACATGTTTAAAGATACATACAAAGTCAATTTTTTGTCATAAAAACCAACCAAATGCCAGCATAAAGTTTCAAGTAGTATAACTAAGAGAATTACCAAAANCATGATTGTGTGATGTTTGATATTTTTCAATCCATGGAGAGAGTGGTGTCAAAGTAGACACCCAGGTTTTTCACGTGTGGTAATGGATTCACAACACTGGTGCCTACTGGTAATTCAAGTTGTAGATTCTGTGCAAATTGCTTGTTATGCGTACGATGTGGGTACTGTCCGACTGGTCTAAAATCTAGTTTTCTCATGTAATGCATTCATCAGTTTTCAATAGTAGTTCCATATCCCCACTTTACTTGCCAGATAATTGATTCACGATTTAATTTTGACCAAAGACCTTGCCCAAATACTACAACTATGGCCCCTTGTTCAAATTTGTATCCTACATTTCAGGGGGTTTTGTCGTCATGGACGTACTTTTTGCATACCTTCATGGAACCGAGTACGGTGGGAAAAGCTGGGACGAAATAATTGACAGTCACATCATGGCCGGACGCTGGGTCACGGTGACCAGACGCTTGGTGGAGCAAGTCTTTAACACTCTGGATGGGATGCAGTACTGCTTCCAGGTGAACTGAATTTAGGTTATACGGCACTTCCGACCTTCCTTGTTTACCAAGTTTGAAGCAAGAAGATTTGCATATAAGAGAAAAATGAAATTATTTTTTCAATTTTGGATCATTTGAAAAATTTTAAATAAATTTAAGAAATAAATTTGTTCATTTACCTTTAATTTGATGTGTTATTTTTCATATCAGGGTGAAATTGTACCGCCTGGGGCCAGTTTTACATGCCCTCCCCCCTGCTGCATTTTAGTGCTTATTTTGGCCGACTAGCGGCAGCACCTTACGGGTCATGTCATGTCACTGGCAGACGTTCCCATTAATATACCCTGATTTTTTAAATATTGTTTAGGCCTTAAGTAGAAGTATTTAAATCTGAAGTGTTGTGTTTGTTGAAGCATGGAAAGTATATTTAAGAGAATTAAACGTTACAATGGAAGTGAATGGGATTTTTAATAGTGGTTTGTAACCTAGAGGTTGTGCCGGAAATGGATAAGCGATAGAGGAACCTGATATCTGCATTCAAACTAAATAACCTTGCCTTAATAAATATTTCCTGTATCTTAACACTTTTAAAAAAAGTGCTGAGTTAGATATCCGAAAAAATTGTTAAAATGCAAATTAAAAGTATGATAACTATTAAAGGGATAATAACTCTTCGTTCTGCCCAAAAAAATTAATTCTCCTGGAGTAAACAACAATTTTCCCATACTTACCAATGGTTAATGAATCCATTTTGAACATTCAAAGTTAGTCCCCGTTTTTTTTTTTTTTTTTTTTTTTTTTTTTTTATAATCTCTTAAGTATAGCCTTCAATGGAGGTCACGTGGTCTAAAGACAAGCTCAGACAGAATAATAGCTATAACTGCCGTTTTTGTGGTAAAACAGAGTTCATTATATTTCTATGAGTTGTTCACAATGTTTTTACTGTGAAATATACATCTCATACGAAGAATTATTATCCCTTTTTATTTCACCTACTGATTAAAAATGTCACGTCCTCTTCATCTCCAATTTTCTTTGCAGGGAAGTGCTGCTTCTCATATTGGCACATTCGGTCATAATTTTCGAGCAATGTTAAAAGGCATTCTTGATTCAGACACTTTGTTTCAACAAATCATCAAAATTTGGAAAGCAGATGCAGAAAAGTACCATGTACACTGACTTCAAAACTTTTCTGTACACCTAAATCAGAAGTGCAGGCAGTGTTGAAGGTTTTTTTTTTTTTGTTTACCTATTTAATGTTATTCATACAAAGTGACATATAAAATGCACAGAGAAACATGTACATGTTATCCTGAAGCATATAACAAGATTTCACAAAGACAACAGGACACTACTACCATTACTTTCCATGATTATATCTCAACTACTGTAATTCATAAAGAATATATGTTAGACAATTTACATAACCATGAATAAAAAAGCACAAAAATACACATATCCAACATGTGTTATTTATATTCACGAGTAGCATCAATGCCCAACATGCCAAATCTACACGATGCAATGTGTAACATAACCACATTATTTATATCTAACATGCTCACAGACACTAATTTATTGTACAACCTTTTGCAAATCTGGTACCAAAATTTTAATATCCCATTTATACACACATATATCTAAATAGAAGTATATGTTATTAAATCCACAATGTGGTACCAACATTCTGTACCACATCGTAAAATGTCTTGACTCTATTTACAGATATTACATTTATTATGACCTCCATATCAAACCAATGCTTTATGCCATAAATTTCATGTTACTATAAAAGTTAACTGGTTTTTGTGACTGGAGGTGTAGAGGTCTGTATTTTTCCTGAAGGCTGAATAACACTTGTAGCCTGGGTAGGTGTGGCCTGACTCTGAGTGACAGCTGTCAATCTCACACCTGGGGGAGGAGTTATTATTCTTGCATAAACTGGAGCACTACCTAAAACATGAAGGATGGGTGAATCATTTGTTGTTGAAGTCAATAAAAAATATCATGATATAAATTATCAATAGTTAATGGTTTATCAAAAATCAGAGTGATAAGTGTGAAGTCATCGCAAAAAGGAAAATGTTCTTTTTCAATGTTAAAAGTTACAAGACTAAAAGTGGTGATATCATATTAAAGAACCAACTTTAATCAGTACCTGGTTTTGAAACTTTAACACTGGCTGCTGTTGTTTTGGTCACTCCCCTTGCTTCTTCCTGGGTCCCTTCCTGGCTAGTGCTGCCACCTTGTGACTGTTGCAGTCCAGCTTGGGTGATGACAAACGTCGTCTGCCCAGGTTTTCCTCCAGCCTGAGTAAGCACCGTTCTAAGGACCTGGATGTTCTGGGGCTTTCCACCTAAGTTCATACAATTCAGACATATAATACTGTTAATACTTAAATATATTTATCAAAAGGTCTGCCTTAATTACCAACAGTCAGTGTCAGTTCTGCCTTTTATACAACGATCTACCAATGTCTACTTAACAAGCCTGAATGATACCAACCTTGAGATACAATTTGATGAGGGGATATGACCTTGGTCTGGCCTTGACCTGTTTGCATAATGAATTGAGTTGAGTTGCCTCCTGACTGGCTGCTTGTTTGTTTGATTTGGGCAGCTGGAATACAAAAAAAAGTAAAATGTAGTGATGTAGTGCACATTCAATGTTTAGAGGGAACTGTAAACTTAAGGTATTTTTAAAACTGAAATATGTTAAGAATATTAAAACTGATATTATAATACTTTTCTTTTTCAAATGAACATTAGGAAAACCACACAAATTCAATTCTGTTTTGCCTCTGTCCTTTGTACACCTGTGTCAATATTATAAGTGGGCTTCAACATAATTTTGATTGATTTTAAATCACATTGTTGCTTTACTCCACCTGGTTTCCCTCCCTGTCCCTGTGCCAGCTGTGTCAGTATCAGCCCTGCCTGCACTGGGGACATCACCACCTTAGGTGACCCTGTCCTGGGGCTCCCGGTGGTCACGGGCTGGTTCCTCTGGGCCTGGAGGATACTGGAACCTTGAGGGAAAT
Organism: Lingula anatina; assembly: GCF_001039355.2. The sequence continues at coordinate 155,246 of NW_019775633.1, read as the reverse complement.
ATTGTAGTGACAATATAATAGAGTTCGATAAAACGCTGCTCACTCATAAAAGCAACATTAGTTACACAATTACAAATCTCCCCTAAAAAACAGCTCCTCTTGGTACAAGACAGAGCCACCTGGTGGCATCAGAGTGATGGAGACCATGGACGGTGGCTGAAAACTCTAAAATATAGATTTCTGAGTTTTGTGTGGTGGTGAGCAGGTAAAGAAATTATATCTTTTCAGTATTTTGATGTGAACACATCTGGTACAAAAAATACTGTCAGTACCATTTTGGTACTTTTGTTTCAACATACCAGTCGTGGTTGTAAGTCTGGTCATGGCGGCTGGCTTCCCAGAAAATCCTTGCTTACTGGTTGTCAGATAAACTGGCTTACCTAGGCAACAGAGAAATAAACTGGTTAGCCCAGGCAACAGAGACAAGGAGATCATTACAATATGGTAAAAACTTATACTTTATAGTCTTCTCCACAAAGTATTTTTTCTCCTTCCCTGGTCTGATTTGTCACACACGGCACACACTCACCTCCAATCTGCACAGGTTTTCCTCCCATCACCATCCTAGTCTGGCCTGTCACAGGCTGCTGTTTCTCTGGTGATTGAGTTGCTATGGCAACAGGCTTCCCACCTATCTGGGTTACCATGGTGAGAGGCTTGCCTCCCATCTGGCCTGGTTTGCCTAACAGAGGATATTCAATAATTTTCATTCTTTTATTTCTCAAAAACATAAAAATTCTAAAAATATTTTCACACTTACATAACATCAAATAAAGAGTTATTTTACAATCTTTAGGGAAAATATGAAAATGCAAAAAGCTAATCACCAACCTGCAGAGTAAACAATCTGTGTTGGTTTTCCCCCAGAAGTGTTCCTGGCCATGGAAGACATGAGCACTGTGGCAGGCTTCCCACCAGGCTGTAACAGAGTGGCTGGCTTACCACCTACATGAGTCAGCGTTATTGGCTTCCCACCACCTGCAGTGGCGCCCCCTGGCTTCCCTCCACTGATCACATGAGTAGGCTTGCCTGACACCTGGTGGACAATGTTGGTACCTAGAAAGATGCAGGAGCTTATTTAGGAGTTTTTATGTATAAAAGGTTAATAAAATTTTGGTTAAGTGCAAAATACACAATCTATCTCTACACAAATAATACTACTTCTATTTAAAATGTTTACATTTTTGACTGTTTTAACAAAATAATTCTTGAAAACTTCCATTTTCTTACTGAGACATTACTTAAAGTTGCATTAAATCACTACATCATTGTCATAAGAGACAACATTTGCTGTAGTATACCTTGTATTTTGATAGTGGTAGCCCCCTGTCCCTGAGGGGCACTTTGCTGTTTCTGAACAGCTGCTAGGAGATTCCCTACTGACATCAGCTGAAAGGAACATCAGTTTAGTTTAGTTAGCTAATCTTCTATCTGCCAAGATTTTATGATACAAATTTAATGAGATATTTACAGCTAAAGCAACAAGAAGCAAAAAAGGTAAAAAGCAATACTTTTGCCCCTCTTATAATGATAATTATATCTAATAATAATTATAATAGAAGATAAAAAAGTAAATATTTTCTAGACAGACTAGATTTAATAGTAAAACCTAAATATTTTCTAGAGACAAGATTAATTAAAAGTATACATCTAAAAGTATCTCAACCTATGCTCCCTAGTTATAAAATAATACTTAACCTGTGTCCCTCTGATAATGATAATAAAACTACTCATAATAATAATAATAATAATAATAACAATATTGGGTATGTTTTTTTAGAGACTAGATACAATAAAGTATCTCAGCCTATACCTGTGTCCCCCTGGGTCCCTGTTGTACTATCCTGGCTATGAGAGGGCTGGAGGCACCAGAGGAGGTGGCAGGACTGGGCTTGGGGCTGGAGCTTGCCGGGGTGGAGGTGGGGGTACTGGGCTGGGAGGTCACCTGGAGGAGAAGAAAAACAATGGAGTGGTTATGTTCAGGACTGACAATGACTCCAAGTTGAAAAAAAAAAAACAATATACAATAGTTTTCCTCATAATGTGTGGACACTGAATGTATAGAGTGGAAACTCACTTATATACTCAGTGCTGTAATTTTTGAACCAAAAATAAATTTTAAAAAATTATTTTCAAAAAATAAAATTATTTTAAAAATAAAAAACACACACATAGGCACAAACTTAAAAAAACTATTAAGAATTTAATTTAACATTACTTTTAATTATAACAAAAATTTCACACACAATAAAACAAAGTCCACCTACCCCTATAGAAGGGCTAGCAGACACTGCCCGTGGACTGGTCTGCAACTGTTGTTGTGGACTACCACCAGGGTGTGGCTGTGTCACCAAGACAGTCTTGCCTGCAGTCTGGGGGCTCCCCTGGCCAGGCAGGCCTTGACTCTGTACTATGCTATATGAGTACGGTTTATTTCCCACCACAGTCTGTCTGGGACTGGAAGTCATCCGCTGACCTCCAATCTGGTACAGGGACTGAGTGGGTGTCCCAGAAGTAGGGGCTGTCCCGGGCTGGTTCTGGGATATCATGCCCTGGGGAGCAAACCTCTGACCAGGCTGGAGGAATACTGTCTCCATGCCTCTCTGACTGGCCTGTGATATGATAGAATATTATATAACTTCAGAATTCAAACCTCAATAGATTTGATTTAAATCAACTGATCATAAATTTCAATCAGAAAAAAAAAAAAAAAAAATATGCAGCCTGTTCCCTCTCACTAAAATAAAGTGATAATCTAAATTCCACATTTTTTCATCATACAAGCAACCTCTGACAAAAAAATGGGAATTTGGTTGTACTGTTTATTTCTCAACAAGTAAACAAGAAATTCATTGCTAAAAATGCATACAGACATAAAAAAAAAATCACACTTTTATAAGATAAACTTCAGTTTAATGGATCTAACCTGTGCAGAAGGGCCGAAAGGGATTCTTTTCTTTCACACCCTCTGAGTTTTGTTTTCAATTATTTTCCATCAAGACCCACCCCAACCCATTTCTCTAAGATATGAATCATTCTACATTCTATTGTTAATCAACATTACATACCTGTGTGGTCTGTGGAGAGGGTGGAGTCATCCTCACCATCCCCGGGGTCAGTGTAACCACCCTGGGGCTATTGGCCTGGGAGGCAGGCACCTGTCCCTGGAATAGAGCCTCTACTGCTGCTGCATCCTCAGCTGCCTGAGTCTGGGGAGGGGGAATGGTGGTCACTGTGGTCGGCTCCTTGGCTCTCTGGAGAGATATTTTTAAAAAAAATATGTTAACTGGCTGTCACAGGCTCCTTGGCTCCATCAAAAATATTTAAAAAAATTAAGAGAATAGATTGGTGGCTGTTTCAGAGCCCTTGGCTCTCAAAATTTTTATAAAAACAATAAACTAAGCAGTTAAGTGACTGTTACAGCCACTGGAGATAAGCTATAGTCTATTATAATATGGTGTATTTTTTCAAAATTATTTTGCTTGAAAAGTAATAGGTCTATAGGTTATAGGTCAAGCATGAAAATGCAGCTATGATAAAAGTACAAAAATGTGACTAGGTAACACTAGTGGGCTTGATTTTGGTCTTAAAGTGCAATTTAAGAGCACAAATAGTCTTACATGATCTTAAAACATGAGTAAGACCATTTGCAGTCTGGCAGCCAATTAAGTTGTCTCCCCTTACACATTCTCCTATTGTGAGCAGAGGTGTCCTCTATTGTGAGGGGAGGTATCCCCCATTGTGAGGGGAGGAAACTGCTTGACCACTTAAGTAGATGTTAGATCATTTTTGATCTTAAAAGCCGATTCTGAATCAGTCTATTTTAAGACTACTGCTGTAATGATTAAGATCATGTAAGATCACTTGTGAACTTAAATTGCACTTTAAGACCAAATCTAGCCCACTAGTGTAAACAGCCTACTTACTGATTTAGTGGCCTTCGGTTTCTGCATTGCTCTCTTGGCTTTAGCAGCAGCTCCATGGGCTTGATGGATTAACTCTGGAATACACCACACAGGCATGACTTTCTATGTCAATAGCACATGAAATAGCCATACAATTTAGCTGATTTTTAATAAAATTTATATACTTTTATTTATGCTTCATAATACAACTTCTTCAATGGAAAAAGATCCCAACTTTACCAAATAAGAAACAGAATTTACTTTTCTTACTGAGTGTTCATAAAAAGCAAGCATATAGCTTCTCTTGTCAAAAGTTTTGACCTTAATCTCCCTGAGAAAATCTAGTAGCCAAACACAATTGATGAAATATAGGAGTGGGCTAAATTTTAGATCTTTTAACATATATTTGCTACTTACAAAAGAAAATTTACGCTTAATCATTTTAAACTTTTACAACTGATGCTCATGACTCAAGTTTTCAAAAATTTCGCTGAGCCCTTCCATCCTTGATCAATGACATTTGACACTAACGATATCACCAATTTGGAAGTAGTTGCTCAAAATTTTCAGAATACAACAAGTTCAACATCCACTCACCAAACTCCTCCTCAGATCTGCTCCTGTGTAGATATATCCACAGCTTCCTGTTGACGTCATATTTCACACAGGGGTCCTTCTCATAGTGCAGTCTGTCCAGGGCTCCACTAACCACTGTATTCACCTGGAAGATACCAGCTCATAGGTAACCAGATCAACAATGAAAATTATTTCTCATACTAGACACTCTTGCAGGGGCAGACAGAAGACGTCTCCAGAGTCTTCTGAAAGACACTTAGATTTTTCAAGCCTACATTGATGGGCATCTAATATTTTTTTTTTAGGTTTTTAATTTTTTTCCCTGGGAAGACAGTCAAAAATGGAGATGGATCAACAAAAATAATTTGGAAAACTGTCAGAAAAGATCTGCTCTTGCACACATAGTTCAAGCTCTAATGTTTTGTCTATGTCCTACAGACTTAAGCGAAAAAATAAATGTCAGAACCCAGTGTGAGAATTAATCTTTGTTTGACTGGGACTACAACTGGATCAATCAAAGTGAATGAATCAAGACACTTTGCTCATACATCACATTATGGACAATGCAATATTATCCAAGTGGAATAGATGAGTTAGTCTCAACTCTAATTCAACTGCAACAATTTAACACTAATTCTAGATCTTTGGAAGCTGACACTAAGTATTACTGTTCATAAAAGTTCCTATTCCTTTCATTTTTCTGTTGTAACAACTATGCTCCCAATACAGTACTGGGAATAACAGCAAATTTCATGATAAAGTTTGTGTTTATATGATACTGAGATTAATTGATTAGGTATAAAAAGATGAAACGAGAGGATAATGAGGTGCTGCTGTGTTGAAGCCCCTCTTGTTTTACCTGTGCATCAGAGACCCCTGGTGAGAGAAACTGAGAATCTTTGAGGAGCTCACATATGTCTGCCCTGGTTCCTTCTCCATTGGGCAGTCTCGCTGCTGAGTCACGCACTATTAAGGAAGGAGACAGGAATATAAAGCTGCTGTTTATGAAGACTACTTAGGCAATTTATTGTAAAAAAACAAAATATATGAAGCCAGGATTAGTTTCTTTCTTTAATACTATGATAAATGTGGTCAATTCATTTCTTGATAATCTGTTGTGAATAACATACAGCTAGATGATCAAGCTCAAAGAAAAATTTTAAATCCATGTATCACTGACTGTCCAGGAAGACAATAATACCAACAGGTCCTTTCACTTACCCAAAGTTAAAATAGTCACATAAGCAGGTCTCTCATTTACGAGGAGGTTGTGTTCTCTGGCTTTGTTCATAGGACTCTCTTTATTGTAGACCCCCTTCACAGGCCCCACTGTGGACTCATAGCCATGCAGCTTGTATGTGAAGGCTTTATGGGGACTGGAAAACCTTTCCAACTCCTAGAAATAAATGCAGTCAGTTGATTTTTATCTCACACTTTTAAGGTCCATAACCTTGTCTAAGAATAGAGTGTTCATATCAGCAAATGCTTCCACCATGAGAAGAAACATAAATTTCTACAACTTATTCAAAATGTCAGAAATCATAGTCAGAGATATATTTGCTCCACTGAAAATCCACAAAATATATATTTTTTAATTTCATAAATATATATTTAACTGCTTCAAACACCTACCTGTGCCCTGAACACAACCTTCTCCATGTCTGTGGTTGGTCTCACCACAAAATCAGTTTTCCTGAAAGAAAATAAGAAAAGTCTCAGATGTTAAATATTAAGCACATTCTTTGTTTAGCACATTCCCTTTAATAGTCTACAACAAGGTTATACGGTATCTTATAGTAAACAGCAGTGTGCATAATAGCATGATAATAATTTTGTTGCTGCACAACTGGCAGAAATTATGGTGAAATATAAATTATTTTCTCTTTAATTACTTCAGGGGTCCAATAACTTGTATTTAACAGTCTGAAAAAAATGCATCACCTTGGCAAACCAAAATAACTGAAGAAAAAACTTTTATAAAATTTAAACACATTTGCCTTTCTGCAGATGTCATATAATTGTTTTCTCCATTTTTTAAAGTGTTCTTCTTAAAATCAGACAACATATCATAATATATTGTGCCTGATGAAGTATGCAGTTTATATTTAGAAGAATCTCAAATCTTGTAAACTTACACTCTGGCAGGTGGCACCTCATCATTGGCATCACCAGACTCCAGAATACTCTGTTTTCTCTGCTCCAGCCAATGAGTGCACAGCATTGTCAAATATGCATCATTATCATGACCTTGACCTATCCACTTCCAGATCTGGGCACGTTCTTTGAAGTCAACCAATGGAATGAACTTTTCTAATGTTAGACCTGAATGACCAATTTAAATCAAACTCATCAGACTGCATTTTTATGCATGAGGACAGCGATATTAACTCATGATCAATTTTATGACAACTCATTTTATCTCGTTGTTTACAAATTTTTAAAATATTGGCAATTAAAGATGTTCAATTAAATATCTTTACAAAATGTGTGTGATTCACACTGTGTGGGACAGTATTATCAACCTGAAATGGTTTACATGAATATTTTATAAGACTGACTTGAAGTATAGCTGGGTAAAAATTAACCCCCATTAGACTCAAACTTACCCAAGATATCTCCAGAGAGAAACTTGAGAGCAGACGACACCAACTCCACCCAGTTCTTCTCCATGGAAACCCAAACATTGAGTTTACTACTGGGAGAATTCTGCCACTCCAACACTTGCTGCTCCAGCTGCAATTATAGCACAGAAAAAGAGCATTACTGTGACCATAAAAGAATAAAGGCAAAAACTAGAGGATCAGAGAGGCGATATCGCCTCCAAATATTGTACCACCAGCTGGAGCAAACGCATTCGTATAGACCCCCACATACACAAAATAAGGGACACAGCCACCAGTTTTGTGCTTGACAAGCTGTAAAAATGCAATCAACAAGAATTTTTTAACTATTGCAAAAAATATATATGGTACAATCAAATTTAAGTTCTTCGTAAGGTAGGTCAAGGGTCAATTTCAAGGTCACAGTAAATTGCCAGTATATGACTTCCTATTCAAGTTCAAGAGTAACTATGGACCTATCTCTGTCAAGTTTGAAGTTAAAAGAGAAAGAAATTAGCAGAGTTCAGTTCATGATAAAAAGTAGGTCAAAGGTCAATTTCAAGGTCACATTTAGATTGCCAGTATATGACTTTCTATTCAAGTTCAATAGTAACTATGGACCTATCTCTGCCAGTTTTGGAGATATAAGGGACTAGATGTTATAATTATGGAGTAACCATAATGTGCCTTAAATTTCGTACAGAAAAAATTAATTAAAATAAAGAAAATGTCATTTTGGTCAAAATTCTTGAAATAGGAGGTGCTCTGAAGTTTCAGAAGTTCAAATTTGATGAAATAATGTCATTTTTGAACACAAGTTGTCTGCTTTGCCGAGCCTTATGTTTTATTTTTCCACAGTTCAAAATTTATTATCCATAACCGTACTGCACATTTTGCTTTTACCACCAATATGTACTTTTTGATACAGCGTAACTCGAAAACCGAAAGGAATACAAAAAAACCGAGACCACCTCCAGTGTTGGGCTTTACATGGTCTACAAAATGCAAAAAAGAATGGGTCTCTAGCATTAACGGTTCCCGAATTAGAGACAGTTTTCAGTTACGGTATCTTATGGCCGCTACTCCCGTGAAAATGCACCGATTGACCCCAAATTCATGGAGATGAAAGATGACCTGAAGGGTAACACTTTCCAATAATATTATTGGTTAAGTCTGTGTGGTGTCTGAATAACAGGGCAAAAAAATATTTTTTCGTAAAAAATTTCATTTTTTTGAAAATTTTGGCCCGTTTGACCTTAAAGTAGAGGTCAAAGGTCAAATCCAAGGGTATATTTGAAATCTACACATATGACTTTTGGAAAGCCGTCTATAGAAATTTTTCCCATAACTCCTTCCGTAGGGTAGATAATTAGCATTTAATTTTGCCATTTTTAGACAAGAGTGCATTGCAATGAGTGCCACACCCAGACCCCAATACCGACAAAGCCCAAATTTTACGTGGAACGAGTTGAGATTATAGGTGACCTAAATCCATGAGATGGGTACGGGGGCCCTTACCGTCTAGGAGAAGAAGCGGTAACGGTAGCCGTCCGGGGGAGCCGGCGGAGCCAACGGAGCCGGCGGAACGATCCGGACGGGACCGAAACCATGTGTACCGCCAGCACTAACGCTGGTGGTACAATTAATAAGGATACATAATAACCTTAGTATATTCTTCACAGAACTTATATATTTGAGACTCTTGGTACAAAATCTTCCAGAAAATGTTTTAGGGTAAAATGCCTTTTTCTGTTTCAGTATTTTTTCAGTCATCAGAGAAGGTATCAATGCAGTGGTCGTTTTTTTTTATCTATAGGGAAATAAATATAGGGACCTGTGTTACTGTTAAACAGACTCCATTAGTAGTATGAACAACATGAATTACCTTTGTAGTGGTAACTTTACTTTCTGAACTCTCAGAAATAAAGTCTCTTAACAGGCTGAAGAAACTGGCATAAACACCAAAGTTTCTTTTCACAACTGGTCTGGAAAAATAATTTGAAATTGATGAAAAAGGTGAAAATATCATCTGAAATTAACTACAATTTTGCTGTGTTATTAGATTAATATTTTACTTATCGCTACTCATTCTAACACTACTTGAACACTGGCACATGTAGATTCTATTTTTAGGAACCTTAAGAACAATCAAGAAATTCTCCTTGCAAATATTTCCTGTTAATTGTGATCATGTATACCATCATTCAATATATCTATCACAATTCAAATAATTACATCACTTATTGATTCAAACATGATTCAGAACAGTTATAATGGCATCTCATCACTTACTGTGCGTATGGATGTCCAAAGGCTGGTCCCATGTCACTACTGAAGTCATACTCATCTGTCTCCTTCACACCAGCACCACCTGGAGGCATTTGTTGGCCAAGAGGAGCCTCCCCTGGCTTTGGAATCTTCAGCTTGAGGCGTTTCTTTTTCCTCTCCTTGTCGTCTGCCCGTGGTTTTCTTGGGACTGCCATCTTCATTTGTACTGCTGGGCCTTATAAATTGTTATATTAATGTTAATTCCATTTAAAAATCAATTTCTACAGAAGCTGTTAAAACAAATAAAGTATTTTCTTCAGCTATTAAGAATTATTATGATCAAATTCTAAGACTGCTATTAAATCTATTCAAAATGAATATTAAAAATGATATGTCAAATACATTTATGGTAAATAAGTTATAATAGCTTCTCTTTCTTATTTCAATATATCTGTGACTATAATGCTTTACAAATATAAAATGTTGTTTGTCTGTCAGAAACTGTGAGCCCCATTTATAGTCACTCTGGGGTTGGGGTTGGTTTTAATGGGTACCAAATTGACAAGTCAGGCCACTTAGTGCCTAGAAGGTTTCCTGGCAGTGTGTTTGGGGAATATTGGTTGCAGTCAGGGATCTGCGTGCATAATTCAACTGAAAATGCACAATCAAAAAAGGACACTGGAACAGACATGTGTACCTCTAAGGCACATCAGTGCTCACCTTGTTCAGCGGTCAGAGCAGCTTCATGTAACTTAAGCAGTCTCTTGTTATTGGGTTGTGTTCTCACTATGATGTCTTGTAGTGTAATGCCTCTTGTGTCCAAGTCAGGAGAGTCCTACCATAGGAGAAAGTAGTGAAGTTATTACACATTTTACATCAGTGTTAAAGGTTTTTTTTATTTCATTGTTTCTTTTGGTACAATTATTTTTTATAGAAAAATACAACCTGTCCATCTTAAATTGGACTTGAAAATTGAAGTATGAACAATATGTAATATGTTTTAAGTAGACCATACAATTGATTTAAACAACTGCACAACTTTTTTTTTCTCTCTTACTGATAAATAGCATAGCTTACAAACCTCATTTTCAAGCCTCCTCTTCCTGTGTTTTCTCACCAAAGCTTTGAGATCTTCATCATCCACTGTGATAGGACTTGTACTTCTCTCCACTCCTAGGAAACCAATTAAAAAATATATATATATATGCATACTGTTGGCACTTTCAAAACATCACTCTCGAGTAATTTAACATGTTGAATCCTTCTGGCACACTGCTGCATTGAATGCATAATTATCAGAGATGGGCAATAAAAAAGGGACATAAATTTAAAAACTCACAGCAGTATCTTGATACTGGTTTCAGTGACACAGTGTATACAAACTCAAATATTTTTATTTTCAGTTTACAGATGACTGGTAGGAAACGAGAAAAAAAACTAATCTTCTATCCTCACCTTTCCCTGGTTTGGGTGACAGGGTAGATATAACCCCAGAAGTCTGCTGCTGTGTGTCCTGTTGTTTAGATGGACTCAGCAGTTGTCTCCTCATGTGGATACCAGGCACAGTGATGGCATCCTCTTCTTCTGATGATGCATCAGCATTGCACTCCTCTTGTACTGACTTCAGGATGCTAAGTATATTTAAAATGGTAAATTACCCTATTTTTACCCATCATGGAAATTTTGTCAAAATCTGTTCATTACTTATGAGTCATCAGCCTACACTTCTCTTATACTGACTCCAGTATGCTAAACATATTTAAATGGGCATATTAGCCTATTTTTACCTTTGATATTTCTTCCTCATCCTATAATTCATGCTCTTTTCTTTAGGAGGAACAGAAACTCTAGGCAGCGGCTTCAACTTTTCATCAGGAGTCAAGCTTCCAAGCTGTTCTAAAACTCTCTGCAATAAGATATCAGAAGCACACAATTATAATGCATTTTCCAATCCATTAACAATATTTGAAACAATTAGAAACAATGGATGTGTAACTGTAACCTCTGATCATTATTAGTTTAATGAAAGTTGTTTAATATAAAGATAAAACAGTGACTTATAAGCCTACTGGGGCTGGGTGCAAAAAAAATTGTATGCAGTATTACTTGAATAAGCTGAATTAATTCACAAGTCACTCAAATAAACCAACACCTATCAATCAAAACATCAATAATTTAAACACTGGCTTTCTGCTGCCCTGAGTGACCACCCAGTTGACCACCCTGACCCACCTGTCTGGACACCAGGATGTCCTTCAACAGCTTGGTGTAATACTCCTGCTGCTGGTAGATGTATTCTTTGTACTTGGCCTTCTTGAACAGGGTCCTGTACTTGGCAATGTCTGGGGAGAACAAACCAGCTGAAAAATAGTGAATATTTGAATTAGTTGTGAATTTCAATCAAATAATACCTTTTTGCATTTGGTACTCATAATGAGTTAATCTGATATAAATATCATATACATATTCCATTAATTTTTCTTGAAAGTTTTAATTGAATTAGAATATATTGTTTTCTGAAACAATATATATATATTTTTTTCAGACATTAAATTATTTTTAATCCATATGCTGAATACACATTACTTACCTTTAAGATCAGCTTGAAACTTCTGAATAGGGTTTCCGAACTTGAAATTTTCTCTGTGAAAGAGTTTTCTGCAATGGAGAATATCTGAATGTGAATCTGAACTCTTAGCAACATACAATCAAGTTTACATATTATGAAATATTATATGACATGAGATTAAGGTTAGTTCATTATTTACCTTTGCCTGGGAAGTAATGTTTTGGCCTTTAAGTTTGTTGATTTGTTTGTTTACAGCCTAAATGAAAAAGCTATGGACAAATTTTGTTAAAAGTTTCAGGATAGGTCAAAAATGGACCAGTCTAGAATCAATCAGGTTTTGGCTGAAAACCAATAAATCAATTAATTTTAGTACTTAAACTGAATTTCCTTGGCAGAGCTCTGTGCTCTATAGTATTTCTTTAGCCAAAACTAGAAACATATTTTGGCACTTCCTATTAATGTAGTCATGCCACTAAGAATATCACTTAAAATTGAATTCAGTTTGTTTCCTACCTTAATATGGTCTGTTTTTCTTTCATATCATCTGTACCAAAACTGGGGAGAAATTTCTACAAAGAAAAAAATTGTTAAAGTTTAAACTAATTCGAGATAAAAAAAAACTAATAATGATACATCATTGTAAATTATTAAACAAACAAAAATTACGTTATATTAAAAAGATGTTATCAAGAAAATGATTGAAGTTTGTTGTAACTGAACAAAAATTAGTTTTAGCTTGGCAATTAATTGCAAAAAAGTTGTTAAAGATTACTATTATAGCAACAATACCATTAAATGTCTCCTCTGCATTTCTGACAGTCCCTGCCACATTTTCACACTGAACACTTGGTTGAATACTTCCTTCTGGAATCAAAACAATACCGTATAATGTAACACATAAAATTTAAAATACTGGTACCAAAAGAAAAAGTTCCTAGGAGTTGTAATGAAATATGAATTTTACATAACAATTGCAGAGTCTTGCATGTTATGAATTCAATACTGCTGAAATGATAGTAATAAAACAAATCTAAAATATGAAAATAAAAATGCAAACTATTTTAATATGAAATCTTTTCTTATGACTCACATCCAGAAAATAATCTAGGGACGACAAGAATGGGGACAAGGCAATGTAGTGGAAGCTGCGCTGACAAGGCATGTCATATGGAGGAAAGAAACAAAATATTATGTGAGACATAGAATGCTGCCAATGAAACCAACAGGAAAGAGAAAACAAGGGCGTGGAAACGATTTATGAATGGAATCAAGGAGGATATGAAGGAGTTGGGATTGGGCCTGTGTGGGTGGAGACAGATAACCTGCTGTGGCAAACACTTAGGAGTGGCAGGCCCGAAACAAAAAGAAGAACAATATAAAGTATTCAGCCAGGTGTAACAGTCACCTTCTGAATCATATCCACAGGCAGGTCCAGCTCCATTCTGTTGAAAACACAAGCCTCCATTCTGATAGCAACATGCTCCTCTGTATAAGACTCCTCTTCTGAATCTAGGTCAAGGTCACCTTCGTCAATGTCATCATCAGCTTCCATGGTAATGTCGCCATCAACATCTTCTTCCTGGAAATTATTTGCATCATCTTAAACTATATTATCATCCAGTAATTTAATTGTTTAAGAAAATTATAAAATGTTATAAAAAGATGCACAAGAGAGAATATGAATATCAAGTTAGAATTATTCTATCCCCAATCACGTTTTAAAATGTAATTACACAAAAAAGATATAATGCAAAAGAACAGTTTTGGAATACAAAACTGGTCTTATCAGGATGAGATAGACTAATACTTGTTTTTTTTAAGGGGGGTGTCTGCATTAGAGACAACCTTTCTTGTATGTAAAAAAATCTCTGGATCTATGGGAGAATTATTAAAAAAACAAGCATCTCATCTCCTTCAACCTTGCAATGGCCATACCATGACACACAATTCTCTTCACACTGCCACAAGTCCTACACTAGCAACCAGACATGTTACCTGTGGCATCTCTTCTCCATCCTCTTCCTCTTCTTCTTCTTCCTCTCCTTCTTCCTCCTCCGTCACATCTTGGGTCTGATCCTCATCTTCTTCATCTGGGAGTTGGGTTTCTTCCTCATCTTCCTCATTTTCTTCTTCCTCCTCCTCCTCTTCCTCGCCTTCCTCTTCTACTCCTTCCTCATCCTCTTCCGCATCCTCATCTTCTTCCTGAGGGGTGTCTATATCAATCTCTTCTTCATCTGACATTGCACCCTCTAAAATGGGAGTAAAAAACTATATTTAAGTTTTGGTTCATTAATTTTGGAACTCGGTTATTGATGCAAGAGGTAATAATTAATTCCTCAGTACTTACCTGGTATGTCAGACTGTCACCATGTTCAAGCAAGTTTACACTTTTTTAAGTTATTAGCTAAGGTAAGGTCATCTACCCAAACCAAATAAAATTTAAGGTACATGTAAGAAAAGACTGGAGTACTAGTTCAGACTTGCTGCCTAACTGCTGTTCAAAGATGCCCTAAGCATAACTGCACTGGCAAACTAATCTATGAGGATATGAGATTTTCCTGGGCATATTGTAAAAAATAAACAAAAAAGTCAGATCAATAGTTTTTAGAAGGATTCAGTCTGTAGAGCCATTAAATGAAGACGTTTAATTAGACTCCAGTTTAGTACTAGTATAGGCAGCACATACCAGTCTGAATTTGGATGGAGAGCCATGCTACTACTTTTACTTAGTTTCATTCCTTACTATTCACCTTAGATATATAGCAAATAGTCAATAAACAGTCGCAAGAAAATAGTAGCCGGCCTGAGATTGGTCATGCTTAGCTTAGCTGTGTCAATGCCCAAGTTTTATAAACAAATACCAAAACATTCTCAATGTAATTGGTATACAATGCTATTAGAATAATTAAATTTTGAAAAATTAAACCGAGAGGAGTGCAGTAATTTGAGGCAAATACAACACATTTTTTAAAACAGTGATATTATCGTACCTGTTTCTTAGTTTTTCACCTTGACCGGAAGTGTAAGCATAAAGTATAAGCAAAGCTACCTCGCATTTGGATTTTGTTCTGGAAGTTTCAAATAATGTTTACGAAATTATTTTCAACGCATGTAATATAATTATAAAATATAGAATTAGATTCATATCGAAAACAAGAAACATGACTTTATTTTCTACCCTTTGAAGATTTTCAATATGATTCAAATTTACAAAACTAAAGGCATAACATACAATTACTTTATTTAGGTGATCCTCGTGCGGAGAGCGCGATAATAATTAGACAAAATGACGCGGTACGTAAACTGCAAAAGCTTGTATTGATAGTATGTGTGCTTAAAGGCATTTCTTAATTAACTCACCGTCTTAACCTGTTATTTTATACGACAACACACCGACAAGGATGGCACCTAATTTCGCAACTGGCACTGTCCTGTGGCAGGGCGGTTGTCAAGCATGCGTAAATGAACGACGATTGAGGCAGTTCGAAATCAGTCATCACTTTTGGGCCGATTTAGTTTTAACAAGACAAAGTATTGACTCCTTTTTTTTGTGCGATGAGCACTGTTGCTTTGGGATTGGTGCCGTTGATGCCGATGAATATTCATTATTGTGTTTACATGAGTAAATCGAGATTCCTTTTCAGACCTTGGAGGTTTCACTGTAGTCTCTGAAGATGGGGCCCTAGAAATAGCCCGAAGGTACATTGGTCGGAAGGTTAGATAGTCCGAATTAATGCGTGGAATATTCCTTTCTGTTACAGAGGCAACACAGAGTTAGGGGAGGTTACTCACCACAATATCAAACAGTTGAAGAAGTTAAACCAAGTGGTCTTTCCAGTTTCTTACAATGACAAGTTTTACAAAGATGTACTAGAAGTTGGAGAATTAGCAAAACTAGGTAAGTTGCCTCTTCAAAGAAGACATATTTGAATTTTTTTTAATCCACACACCACAATTTGATAATAGAAATTGTTTCTTATTGCAGCAAACATCTCAATGTATATAAGGCAATAAAGCTTTTTCTTTTACTATCCCATTGTTTAAATTTTATTAAACTGTTAAGAAATATGGTATTTCAAACCAGGATTAGATTTTGGAGCTCTCACAAAAACTGCATTAGCAGCATAAGTGGCACTGATGCTTAATGATCCTTGCTTCATACAAAAGTGATCAGTTTTCATGTAAACATAATATTTGTTATGTCCCTGTGATAATTTTGTTTTCCAGCATATTTCAATGACATAGTGGTAGGAGCTGTGTGTTGTAGGATAGACGTCTCAGAAAACCAGCGCAGGTTATATATAATGACTCTGGGAGTCTTAGCGCCTTATAGGAGATATGGAATAGGTATGCATGGGAATGGCACATCAAACAAAACACAAGTTACGGAGAATGAATACTGAGCAGCATGAAAATGAAATCAAGAAATTATGTCGAACTTTTAAAAGTAAAATTGAACATTATTAATACATGTAATGGACATTTTTTTTACCTCATGGTTGAAATGAAAGCATCAGTTTATTTTATATGCATGATTGAAGAATGTCTGTATGATTAATTATCATAAAACAGATTCCATTATGTGTTTTTGTCATTAAGGCAACATCAGAATTATTTATACCTATTAGTACCAATTATATGGAGCTGTGGGTAAATATATGAAATACATCAAAAAATTCATACATTGCTACTTAGAGTTCTAGATATTGTCTTAGGTCTTGAATATGACGAAAGTGTCTACCACATTGAGTAGCAGTTTAACCACTTGTTTTACATTTATTTAATTACTTATTTATTTATGTTTATGTAATGTTTCAGGTACTGTAATGCTAGAACATGTACTGAAGATTTGTGAGCAGGATGGAAATTTTGACAATGTTTACCTGTAAGTCGGATAATATGAAAGGATTGATTTTTACTCGTAGGTTTATAGTCTTAAAGACCTTCACATTTTTGAGAAAAATATATGCCAAGCAAATGTTAAATTTTCTATGAAGATATTTTTCTGTTATTATAAGTAGAAGTCCTTGTTACAAATGTTCTTTTATTGAATACATTTATTTTAATTTTTTTTTCTTTCCAGGCACGTACAAGTCAATAATGATAGCGCAATCAAATTTTATGAAAATTTTGGATTTGAGATTGTTGAAAGAAAACAGAACTATTACAAGAGGATAGAACCTGCAGACGCATTTGTTTTACAGAAAACATTTAAAAAGTGATGTGGACAAAATTTCCTATTATTCAATGACTACTTGGTTGCCATAAGAAATGTTTGCTTGGATATGTTTATGAAAAGCATCTGTATATGACTATATTAATGCAAACATTTATTGAACCCACTTTCAAAATCACATTAAATTAACACGGGAGACATATTTTTTATGCAAAATGTTGACTCGTTAATTTATCAAAATTATTCAATTATTATTCTGTTGAAAAGAATGAAGCCTGAAAAGATCTCACTATTGAATGCCTGTGGCGTTTGATCATTTGGATTTTCCCACCAATTATGTAGAAACTAGAGAGCAGAGGAAGGTTTGTTGGCCGTAGAAAAATACTTCATTAAGAAGAAAGACTTCCTGTTCAAGCAACAGTTTCTTAATATATGATCTACAACTTATGTTGTCAATTGTTATATTTATAAATCATGACATCACTGGTGAACTAACTCTCCAAACCGCTTGACATAACGGTGATTCACTCTCATATGTTCCTAATGAGTCGGTCAACAGGACCAGCTTCAGTGGAATGGGATAAAAGTAAGAACTACATTTTTTTTTTTTTTTTTTTTTGTAAATTGCACAATTTTCAGCCCCATTCCTTCGGTCTCAGAAGTGGGACCCAGTCACTCATTTAACCTCCTGGTTTCGAGACGTGAAGTGTGTGTTTTATACGATTACGCCTGAAATGTTACATAGTATTTTATTGAAAATAAAGCAGAACTTCTTATCTTTTGTGTTATGATGCAGCGTTTTATGTACGTCATACATGTAGTATACGAAAACAAATGAGTGTCAGCAAGAAAGACCTCCAGTTTACTTATGTAACAGCTACTATCTAGAGTAAGACCCCATTTCCAGAGATTAGATCGATCTACTTTAGATCAACCTAACTCCCTGGGGGTTCACGCTAAATAGCAGTCAGCCGCCATACAGCTTGTAGTAGGCGGGACGGACATTTAAGCCGGATTATCTGACAGTAATCTAGTGAGACTCCCCGCGGGGAAAGAAAGATCTAAAAGCTCTGGGAATACAGCCTAATTGTTCAAACTATGCAGTTAAAGGATGTGTTAAAACTTCTTAACTACATCGTAAAGAACAAGTTGCCAAATTGTTACATTCAACAAGTACCATAAGTCATGAAATATTATTGTTCATCACACTTTAACGCTGTCTTTACGACCTCGCGTAAGACATTGTTTTATTATTTTGATGTAAGAAGTAAGCTAGCATTGCATTATTCAGATATAAAGCAGAGGTTAATGTAGGGAATAACTCCGATTTACATAACACAGTTATAACTCTGTCCCTGTTATTTCCAGCTGGTGTTCTGTTGTTAAGCAACAAGATAAATACCAAACGTCCGTGTTACAAAATTGGTATGGGTAGTGAAAGATAAAGACAGACCCTGAAAAAGGCATGTTTATAAGGTACAGCTAGTGTGACAAAAATGGTACATGTAGTCAAGGACTTATAAGACAATAAACGTCCTTGATGTAGTCCGCTAAGAACCGAAGTCCGTTCCTCATAACTTTGTACAGTTGGCATTCGTCCCATATACTCACACCTATTCCGACTAATCTTAGCCTGTACTAATCATATGTGACTCCGGACTTCCATTCCTAGGACGACCATTCCCGTCACACGTGTGAACACATTTAAGCCGTTTTTCATATCGAGTGGTAGATTTAACTGGACCGATCCACTTTGAGTTATATTCCGAGTGTGACATTGTCCACACGCATTAAAGACGCACACCTAAATTCACTGTCTTAAATCATGTTTTATTCTTTATATTGTAGGCCTACGTTTATTTTGGACAGGCAGCCCTCGTCTGGTGATTCAGTACTGGTAACAATGCACGAGATTTAAATATGTCTTATATTAAGGCAAAAACCTGAGTTTCATATATTTATCCATGTCCTATTACAGCAGTATGCTGTATCGTTATTTCTGCCCAATTTCATAAATTGTTCCACGTCATACCCAGCAAACGGAGAAGGTGAGGGTATTCCCTTGTCATGGCATCCCCATAATAATAGGCCCTACCCCCAGTTTACTGGACATGTACGGCAACTGTTCGATCTTTTTCACAGGACCTAATCGACACACTCCAGGTCCCCCACAGTGATGTAGGCCTCCTCGTCCGTGCCAGCAGTGTCTCCCACTGTGATCTGAGCTATGGGCAGAACAGTCTTGTTGGTTAGGTAGCCCTCGTCCGACCGCCAAACGTAGTCATTTTCATTGCAGTTACAGAGATGCCCTGAAAATATTGTACATCGATAGACAGATAATAGTATTGTCCATAGGGACGTGTGCAGATGTGAACAAAACCGACTTCAAATGTGACTTCAGTGCTCTGTTCCATTTGAAATTCATTTGTGAAGTTTTGTCATTGAATGCACCACTTAAAATAAATTTGAAAAATAATAATTTATATATATGCCAAGTTAGTTGACCGAATATTCCCTTTGAAATGGCTTACGTCAAAATTGGAATGGCAGTCTACTAAAAATCCAAAAAAAAAAAAATAATAGGCTAATAATAACATCGCAAAGGCCGCATTTTACTAAACGTTACGACAAACAATTCCATTGTACTTAAATGTTGGTCGAAGACTGTCATTCTATGAATTCTAAAGTGCCAAATCAATATTAAATATTTGAATCTTAACGTAAAGGCGCATTCGTTCGAAATAGGCTGGGGAAATATTTGCCTCTTCATGTTTAAGTGGTACTTGAATTTGATTTGTCGATAAATGTCAAACGGACACATCGATTAAAAGTTAACGCCGACACCTATGAGATATTGGCGACAAAAAAGTTACCTCCTGCGCACGTGTTGTTGAAAAAAGCGCATGCGCATCCACTGGTGATCTCTGACCCGTTGCCAGCAAAGTAATACAGTATTTCTCCTTCACGTGACGTCACAGTGCTCCAGCCAACAGTGAGACTATGGTAGCATTCCTTCTTAATGAACTGCTGGCAGCTAGTGGAGGTCTCTGCCAGAAGTCGCAGCTGGGATGGCAGGTAACCTGAATACAGCATGTGAAACGTAGGAAACTACAGGTCTGTGACGTAATAGTGACGTAATATTCAATCTTAAATAACTAAAAATTGAAATATACAGAAAACTTACTGGTACCACACATCGTCTTTAATATTACGCTCATTAAAAATGACTATGTACTGGTACCCTGAAAACGACATTTTGATCCTAAGAATATAGTGGGTAGATGATGTTTCTGCGCCATCTGCAAAACCTTGCCAAAGACGAATAGGCCTATTTACAGGTGTATTTTAACATTCTATAACATTTCGGGGCTATGTATCTCTCTTATTACATGTAAAACCGAGAAAAACAACAATTTTCTGAAAAAAAATTAAAGGAAAAAACGTAACAACCTCTACAAAAAAAATACTTTATTTACCTGTGAAAGAGATAGCGTGAACGTAATAATTCCGTTCATATCCCACAACATGGGTCCTGACGTCACTGGCATTATGCTGCACCCGGGCGATAGGGGGCGTTGTCGACATGTCACAAACCACGTCGAAAGATGGCACCCCGCCCATACCGTCGGGGTCCAGTGTATACGTGCCACTCGTGGTTCTCCCTCGGTTGTCTTTCCATCTGGTACAAGATGCTTCATTCACAACTGAAGTATAGCAGTGAGAATTGTTTGGTGAATACCATCCTCACAGTCAATCAAACAGGATCAAACAGGTTTAAAAAACCCAACATATAAGCAAAGGGTAGCATTGTTATATCAAAAGAAATAAAAATAATACATATATATATATATATATATATAACATATAACATAAATATTCGAAATCGAAACTTCTTATGACTATACATGGAAAACTTAAAAGCGATCGAAATGCATATAGCGTTTGCATCAAAATTCAAAAAATATTTTCTCTTTCCGAAGCTACTTAACTCTTTGTTTTAAACTTAAATCAAAATTTCAGTTAAGACATTCCCTGTTCATGAGCGGCAATTCAATCAATAAAGAAAAGGCAAGCGTATCACTATTCGCAACATTTGTTGCTAATATTCTAAATCCTTTTTTATCGGTCAGGCCATATTGAATTGAAAGGCGAACGGGGAAAATGAAAAGGAATGCACGCACCTTGTATGAAGGTCCAATCTTGATCCTGTACGATTGTTTTGTTTTCATCGTCTGGCAATATGTCGCAAATCTTCAGCGAAGCGGCGTAGTTCGCTGCCCTGCAAGTCCCGTTTACCTGCAGAAGACATACGTGGGCGCATTGGCGCTGAGAATTAACGCCAAATAAACGTTGAAAGCTGGTAGCGCCACTCACGCGCTGCCCACGAAATATGTCAAAGGACTTTGACTGAAAATTCTCGGCAATATTCCATGTTAGAGTCCATAGAAACAGCCACGGGATTATCCGCAAAAGGAGCGCCATGAAGGAAATGAGCCAGCGACGCTTTAGTTCTCTACATGCGCAGTCTTCCGCGTTCTCAGGGAGATCAATTTTTGATGCTTCTAAACCCTGGAAATTTACACGTGGTTTTTGTACTATAAAAAGGGCTTGTATAATTCTAGACATAAAAGGGATCAAAATTAGTTTTAAACGCATCGGAAAAGAAATCTCCTGAAGCACACCTAAGCATTTACAACAGAAGATAAAATCAATAATGGACAAATGTTTGTTTTAGAGAACTAAGTGGTTTTCGCTAATGAGAAAATGCCACATGGTAATTATTATAAAAAATATCAAATGCGCAATAGACTGGCCAGGGCGTATAATGTTCAACACTTCACATGCTGCTCAATGGATGGATTTCTGAAATTGAAACCCTGCCGCTAGTTTCAAGGACACTTGTTCAAAATGGACAATAGGATTATATCTGGTAATGATTGCGGGGTCGATGGATTTACCAGTAGTGGTAAACAAAAAGGAAAGGCTGTCCTTCACAACCTTATAAAATAATCATAACGTATACCATACCGTCTGATCTAAATATAAGTTTGAACAGACTGAGCTAATATTTGAAATAAAGCTATACATGTTCAATGTGTCTACTCCGTCTCTATTAATTGACCTAGGGCACCAATGAGGCACGCGGTCGATATGTAATACAATTTTCAAAGTTTATTTTTTCGACACCTGAAAGTGTCAACCAACGATTTATTATTGACTGAACTACTGAAAGGCACTGACTCAAATAGAACATAGCAACACAAATTTAGAGAATAACGATTTACTAAAGAAAGTGCGAATAATCTGAAGACACACACATACCGTGCACGTTGCGCAATTTTATAATTATGGATATGTGTACTACGATGTACTAAGCTATCAAAAAGTTCGCTATATTTGTATACACTTTTTTGTACGTTTGCCTTTATTTTACATGTACAATAACAGAAAAAAGGTCATACAATTTCAATGCC
Organism: Lingula anatina; assembly: GCF_001039355.2. The sequence goes on along the minus strand of NW_019775633.1, from coordinate 132,678 downwards.
TGTTTAACCTTGATCATGACTTAGTGATTTTAAAATGGGCAAACTTGCTTTGAGTTGAATACATAAACATATTAAAAGGAGTTATTAAAAAAAGAGATCTCTTCACTGATTGATAATAATACCGTTTGGCTATTAGTAGACTACAACTGTCCCATACACTGCACGCTGCACCTTTACAAAGCAAGTTTATATTTTTTCCGAAAATTTTCAACAATTATACCTATATCACTCCAGTTTATAACTGATCAATAGCCCAGACGTTAAGTTCACACATGTTTACCGCAACAAGTGAAAGCCATAAGCCCTCCCTTGCCCTATGGTTGCGCCATTAGCATATTGCAGAACTCAAAACGTCTTTTCGGCACCTCTTAACCTTTCTTTTAGCTAACACATTCCAGATCCCCCACAGTGATGTAGGCTTCTTCACCGCTGTTTCCAGTGTCTCCCACAGTGACCTGAGCTATGGGTAGGACGTCCTTGTTGGTCAAGTACCCCTCGTCCGACCGCCAGGTGTCATCGTTCATGTTACAGTTGCAAACCTCTCCTGAAAAAAAAAAAACGAGTTTCAGAATTTTCTGGACACTATTTAGCAGTATCACATTGTCTTTATTGTGTGGTTCTTATTTTTATACAACCAATGTGGGCCACTGATCTGACTGGGTCCCATTTGGGACTGGCCATGACTTCAAAGTGGCTACGGATTTAGGTTGTTTTTTATGGCTTGATATACCTCCTGTATGGATTAGGCGTTTGGGAACTCGAGGCTCAGCTTTGTAAGCACAAATTCCCAAATTAACGCATCAAACCTTAGAGAATCCCAACGTAAAATTAATTAGTGGCCACGAGCACAGGGATAGGATCCACAAACCGTAAATCTGAAATATTTGTGTGGTTCACTGCTGTACGTTTTTTTTTTTTTTTTTTTTTCATTCGTAGCTTCAGTCGTTTGTGCTCCCAAATTAAGGCCCGCGTTAGCAAGCGGCAAATATTGTCCATCAGGCTTGAAGAGTTGAACGGGTGGGCGAGTACGTGCAGAAAACTGGGTGAAATCAGTTGCACAGGGCCCTACTGACACCGGATGACGGTAATAATAACTCTTTGTATTTCTGAGTATCCAAGAAAGAAAAAAGTTCCAATTCCTTGCACTTACAATGATATATATATATATAAGCCCCTAATCCACGTACAGTAAACTGACAATATTGGCAAATTAAAAAAAAACAGCTTTCCCGCTGGAAGAATGGGAACCGGCTGAAAAAGATGAACGGATCGACCACTCTCAGCCCCCCCCNAACCGTCTTCTTATATCAGAAGCTGATAGAAGAAAATAATTACACGTATTGTGGCAACTTCACAAAAGGGGATGGAATTTTCACAGAGGGTTTTCATGCAGAAAATTGAAGGGGGCGCAGAGTCCAAAGACATTTTCGCCACCAAGATTATCATCATCCTTAATTAGTGGAGTATCACATTATGGCATAATCAGTATTTCAATATAACTATTCCAGTTCGTGCATTTGACCTCCCAACCCCCTTACCCCCCCCCCCGTATCCGATTGTCATTAACACCCCTAAACACGTTATTCTTACTAGTACCAATGTTCATTTTAGAGATAGAGCGTGTTTGATATACCTCCTGTACAGGAATTGTCCAGTGCGCATGCGCACCCGTTCGTCACCACCGTCCCATTGCCCGCGAAATACGTCAGGATCTCTCCATCACGTGATGTCACAAAGTTGTGACCCCTTGTTAAGCTGCCCTTACATTCTCTTTTGATGTATTGCTTGCAACGTGTAGACGCCTCAGTCAACGCTCGCAGTTGGGACACTTCAATGCCTAGACACGTTGATAAAATAAATGACAACAATTATGAATTTAACCTCTATCCGGAGGCACGTGGTCGGCGTTTAACAAGTCATTAACCGCACAGCTAGTTGAATTTGTGATGTAAAATAGGGGGGTCTCTTAATTTTCCTCAATTATTTATTTATTGTTATTTTAACCATTTATTCGTTTATCTTTTGCAAAACACTTTCAAACTAAAGAAACACTCTGAGAGCGTAGACCTTCGCTAAGACAAATAACTTACTAATAACTAACAATCAAATAATTAATGAATGAATTATCACCAAAATCTTATTACTTAAATTTTAACCCAATTCATCAATAACGATCTGAGTATGTCTGGTGACAAACAATTAAACAAACGGAGTTGAAAACATAACCTTCCCGGCAGAGGTAAAAACATAAGTGACATTACAAATGAGATACAGGTAGAATATATATATAATAAAAAACCAACGTAGCGTACCTGTAAAGTAAGTTGTGTGGTTGTAATTCCATTCATAACCTGTAACGTGAACTCTCACATTGCTTAAAGTGTGTTGAACCCGGGCGACAGGTGGCGTTTCAGCCATGTCACAGTATACGCTGAAGGGGTCGACGCCTCCAATGCCGTCAGGGTCAATGACGTAGTTCCCGTTAGTGGTTTTATTCCTCTTGGTCTTCCAGCCTGTACAGGAAGTTTCTTCTGCCACTGTAATTTGATGAGAATTCATCTTCTTTCGTTGTGATTGGGTTTTGAACTGTAGACAGATCATCTGTTCAATTTTGAAAGACAATGTTATATTGCCGCACGTACGTGAAAACAAACTCGAGATATCGAACTCGTCTTCTTATTCACTCTGATACATTTTGATTACAACATTCAGATATGACATGCTTTGAGTGAGCCTCGAGTAAAGGTAGATATCGTAACAGCCTGGCGGACTACAGAGAGAGAGAGAGAGAGAGAGAGAGAGAGAGAGAGAGAGAGAGAGAGAGAGAGACGGGGGGAATAGATTACCTCGCAAAAACGTCCAATTCTGATCAAGAGTGACGGTTGCGTTGTCGTTATTCACCACAATGTCACAGATCCTCCGTGCCGCGACATAGTTGGCCCCCATGCACTCCCCTGTATTGTGTTGTAAACACATCTGGGCACACTGGCGCAGGGACATCACATTCCACACCCGCACAACACTCGTATAAGATACCAAAGCCTTTTGGCCTAGCGAGATCGTATAAGATTGCGTTTCAAAGCCATCCACAGCGTTCAATGCGAGAACCCAGAATAACACGTGCAGATGTTTTAAACTAAAGGCAGCCATGACAGAGGGAACAACTTTGACAGATTCGCGCTCTTAATGAGTCTTATATACACCGTTAAGTATCAGACAAGCCAATTCTCTTCTAGCTGTCTTCATCTGTGTGATTAGGCTTTATATGTTTAAAACATGACGTTATACAGCCTTCTTGGATTACGACTAAACACATTTAAAATGCGCAAGGCCCAATCAGCTGGTACCAACAAAACCACCTTCCCATGGCTAGTAAATAGTTTTCTGTTTATCACATATATAATATGTGTGCATTGCCCATGCCATACAAATAACCAGCCAATTAACAACATTATAATAAGGCTGTTGCATTGGAAGTGGACGAACGTCAGAGCATTCATGATGCTGGGAAAATGGCAGACGGAGACTACAGGTATGGACATTGATTATGCAGTAAATTTGACCAGAAAGATTCACCATTGTTATGCCTTTGTAGGGACCCAACATATAGCTTGAGTCAGTACCACGTACGGTCTGTTTGAGCAATCGACTGCTATACTTTCTGTATATATGTACAACACAACAGCTTAGATGCCATTTTAACGAGTTTTAATAAAGTCACTGTTTTTAAGTTGTAAGACAATGATACAAACACACGCTTGAATAATAAGCACAAGATTGCACAGAAAAATTAGCACAAGATCTGTTAACATTGCTACAATATGTGAAATAGATATTGATTAAAAATAAATCATTCAAATATAGAATATATCAGAAAAAGTAACAGATACAATCCAACCTTTTACAATCACTTTTTATTGGCATATTGTAACAAAAATGGAACTGAGAACAGTCAATTACTACCAATTATTACCCTAGGCTCTAGATTTCAGTATTGCTAGCTCGATCTTGATTTCATATATAATCCAAATCAGCAACACTGCAAAGCTACCACATCATGAAATGTTATACTGAGCAAGCTGGCTTTATAGTGCCCTGACACTCAGGGCACCAATTATACATTCCAGTGACAATCAATGGCCAATTAAAACGCACTTAAACCGTAAAGAATGCTGGGTGCTGAAAGCCCGCTGAATACCAAAAATTCATCTATTGGAGCATATTTTTGAACAGATGAATTACTGACCTTTTTGCATCGAGTACAAATCACAAAATGATACTGACCTATTACATACATTTGCGAAGTGATTATATAACGGTTTATGTTTATTTACATGTAGTCAAAAAGCACATCTGTAAACAGTTAAAAACCACTCATGAAAGAATATTAATACGATTCTAGAGGAAGCTCCAAATCATCTATCCAGTTTCACTCTTCAATCTACTTATTTCTTTAAAAAATGACTAAACAGATCAGCTACCATGCAGTATATGCAATTCTGTTTATAGACCAGGTAAAATCGCCGGCATGCTAAACAAAGCTTGAAAAAGTGTCTCTTTGTACCGGAAACACGCAAAATCCAAGATGGCCGCCAATATATTCATTACTCATGTGTAAATACAAAAATTGTCACAAAAAGTTATTTAACAACGAAATATTATCAATTTTGCACTGGCCACAGGCAATTAGGCTTTCGTCAATTTATCGGGCATTTTACATTTTTCAACATTTCAACTCTCAACATTTCTAACATTATTGATTTTCAATTCAGAGGCCTGTATTTTTAATTTTGGGTCGAATTAAGTTGTTTTCAAGAAAGGCAACTTTCCCTAAATGATCTGTTATTCCCTATGCTGTTCGTTTTGACACTCCTAGAATAGAATCCCCTCCAGCTTCATTGCCATTGACATTGTAACAGCTAAAGTCGCTGCTATCAAGGACAACTCCACCACTTTGTTCCCAGAGTTCACAAGAGATTTACTTCCGTTTCCGGGTTCAGAGGTCATGTTCGCAAAGATACCTGTAGCCTGGATCTGGGTCAATGGCGTATCTGAAACGATAACCGATACCAAGTTTGCTTGAGGCTTTTCTACTGATCATGTGTTTGTATACACCTAATTCACCGTCTTAATTGTATTAAGCTACTGTAGTATCATTGCTGAAATCTTGGCTGCTTTTCTGGTTGATTTTATTTATTTTATTTTTCACAAACCTTGTCTTTGTCATTGACCAATATCACAAAAGATTGCACGTCAAAAAGATCTGCATGAGAGAATTTTTATGCCTTGGTAGTACAAGTAGTATGCTATAAATCTGATACCATGACCACTTTCAGATAAAGGACGACAAGATGCAAAAATGCAAATTAAAATGTCACTGACTTATACCTACAGTGCAATATAGATTCATGACAAACTGGATGTACAGTAGGCTCTACAGTAGAGGATCTAATATATACATGTACTGGAACATAGCCACATGCATTGTATAGCTTCGCTATAAGCATGAAATAACAAACAGTTACTAAGAAAAATAACTGCTTTCTAATTGTTTCTACTCTCAATATCTAAGGACAAAAGCAATTCAGAATTTCCATGTACATGCGTTGCTATGAACACAAGGTCTAAAACAACTAGGAATCGTTGTCTGTGCCGGTGTGGCAGGAACGCTGTTTAGACCGTTGTCCGTCCCCCAATACTTTGTACAGGTGACATTCGTCCCATATACTAACCCCTAAACCCCGACTAACTTTAGCCTGTACTATAATCATATGGGGCCCAGGACCTCCGTTTCTAGGACCATTATTATATTTTTAGGACTATTATTCCTGTCACACTGGCATAAATCTAGCGTAGAAGACGTTCTACACACATCTTTTCGACTATGGCTGACAGTTATGGAATGTGACAATATCAAGTTTTGAAAGGATGTTATATCAAAGAATTGAACGAAGTGTGATGAGGAAAGGATGCAGGTAGTAAATGGCAACAACCTATGGTACACGTGTAACAAGCAAATGGGAATTAAACATTAGTAACCAGCAAAATAATTGACGTTAACAAGCCAATATATATGCCAGTAAAACACAACATATATATGCATGGTTTGGTTAATGTGGCACATGAATACCATACTTATCAGAACCATCTATCCTGAAATAAGAGAGTGTGCATATTGTATATTAAATCATTATGGATGTGAATCGTATGTAGTTAGGGTGAGACAAAAGATTCAAATAATCGTTAACGGCCATGTCTTTTTACCATTTGCAATGTTAATTTAGAAAATGTGTGCTTTGTTCATGTTTTCATCAAGTATTTTCTCTGCAAATTTGTCTCATTTTTCTATGATTTAAATTATAATATAATTATATTGATTTCACGATTTTCACGAGGAATTTATTAATTCCCGATGCATTAAGAAAAAATAATCTGAATTTTTTTGTGTTAAGTTGTAGTAATAAGATACTGACCTGTGACTCGTACGGGGCATTCAGTGGTCACGGCTCCAGGGTCATACAAACATTTTTTGTCCACGTCTGTCCCGTTAGCTACGCAGTCGTCGTTTGTAGGGGCAATTCTTTTTTCATACCCGTTGTTACCATCGGAATGAGTTTGTAAACAGCAGGCGCATGGAGCGCAAGCCCTAAATAATTGTGGCAACAGTGACTAGATTGAAGTATTAGACTGAAAGAATTCTTTTAATAAGACAAATTTAACATTAAACAAAATTAGGTATTTTTAAAAAAATAATAGTTGATAGTGAAATTGCTCGACTATAAATCTTGTGATCAGTTGATTTTTAAACCAATAGTTGATCATACAAGCATATAATCCGATGTTAGATAGATGAATGAATGAATACAAATGCAGTAAACAATCCAGCCGTATTAATAAGCACCAACTGACAATTCCTGCTAATTAATAAAGCCATTGTAAACCAGTAAATGAGTAGTCAGATACAATATTTTATTTCACTGTAATCCGTAATCAATAAAAATTGAGAACACGTAAAACCTACTGTACCTGTAAAAATCATAGGTGCACGTTATATAATTGTAATCAACCATCCATTAAGTTGAAAGTTAAAGATTTACAAAAACTGGAATGAAGCTCCGTGGCTTGCAGAGGTGGGAGTTTCGATGATAACACAGAAGAAAATATACATGTATATTTATCGTATAATTACCCTGCGATTCTATCCCATCCCTGATCAGGTGGACAAGATATCACTACAATAAAATATAATAAATACGAATTAACTCATTAAATTTGGCTTCAGATATTCAGGGCCCGGTTATATTAAGGACGTTTAGCACTAACCACAGGTTAAATCCGGCGTTTAACTTAAGTGACGTTTAACCGGGTTTCATAAATGTCGTTTAGCACTAACCAACGGTTAAATCTCCTTAACGGTTGGTTAAATTTATACACTCGAAGGAGGTAGTTTTAAATTAAGTTCCTTAAATGCCAGTTTGCCAGAAATCCTCGCAGATATATACCTTTTAGACTGAGATAAGACAGAAATTTCAGTAGAGATTTATTTGATTTTGATGGTGCAACTGAGCAAGAACTCATTGAAAGATTTAGATTCAGTAAGAATTTATTACTTTATTTAGTAAAACTTACTTCAAAACCAACTAGCTCTAGAGACAGAAAGGAATCATTCTGTCAAGGAAATTAGTTTCATTTTGAATATTTTTATTATATTATTATTATTTATTTATTTATCATTATTGTTATTATATATATAAATAAACATAAGTTAGCAATCTAAATCATCTAAATCAATCTAAATCATCTCTTTGTTTTCTCAGATATTGTTAACATTGCCACAGTACATTAAAGAATAGCAGACAACACAAATGAACAATGGATTAATTATGGGTATTTTATTTTGTTTATAGAAACCCATTGCATTCTGGGAAATTTAATTTCCAAATATGGACTGGATATGTTGTTCATAGCAACTAAACACTGGTTAATTAAATTAAACGTCCGTTACCTAACCGGCTGTTTAAACACTGTTTATAAATACACAGTTTTACCGCCGTTTTGTTAACCTGTGTTTAGAGAATTTATCCACTGGTTAGTGCTTAAACATCTTTTATAAAACCGGGCCCAGTTTTTTAAAATTGGAAAACGTGCATTTTATTGCATTTTTATGATAATGATATGTGCACGCGTTAATGGCTTTTACTTTATCAATTAAGAAATTGGCAACTGTTTTATGTAACAATGCGATTTTAAGATCAAATTCTTTATGTTTTGTGTTTTGCATACTTAGTTGACCCAACAACTTATTCTCAATAATAATGAACGTACCTGCTGTTGCACAAAACAGTGTGCTGATGACCAACAAACATTTAAAAACCTGAAATTTGAAAAGATCAGTTTATTGACCTCTTAATCAATAGCAAATTAATGCACAAAATCTGCTTAGTTAATTCAAATTTGTGTTTCTTATTATAATTGGAAAAAGATACTTTGATGAAATGCAACAGCTAGGGTTCCTACCTTGAATGTTCGGTAAAGTAATAACAATAATCATCATACTAGTAATCATAATACTTTATGTATTTTCCTGTGCAGTTTGGCTTATCAGGGCCTTACGCCTTATCTATTGCGATAAACCCAAAGGTGCCCTTTATTCTTTGGATTTGCACCAACCAGCCCACCTAAATTGTAAGTTCACATCAGCAAGTAGCGTTTCACAAGCCAATTGGCCTAACGAAAAAGAGGCAGTTTCAAAGTTCGATATTCCCACATAAAAAGATTTTGATATGTTAATCAATAGTTTAAGATAAACAGTCACGGTCCAAGCTTTTATTCATCGATCCGGTTCTCTTTTAAACTATGGTGCATTTATTCAGTTTTATTGATTTTATATAGTACCAAGTTTTTCGGAGAACAAAAGAACGGTGTTTTTCACTTGCGGGTGGGGCAAAATAAACTTCTGCTAAATTTGATATACGTAAGTTATCGGCTAGAAGTAACTAGAAGTAAGGTTATCGTGCTCCAATCAGATCCCTCAATCTGTGTGCATCCAGGTACCTTGTCTGATATATAGGCTACGTGTAACACTGAAGTGCGTGGTAAGTTTCGCACTATTAGTGACGTGAAAGACACACGAGGGACAGCAAAGTCCAATGGTAGCCGATCCAAATACGCAGCCAGGCCATTTATGCTGATGTTTGAAATAATGTGCTTTGGAGACTTTTAATTACTATGTAAGTTGTGAAACTTAGTTTTTATAAATAATTTTTATTGGAAATTTTATATTAGATATTGTTAAGTCTACTGAACATTTGATGGATTTTAGAATTTAAATGAATGAATTATAATTGTGAACATAGTGATGAAATATAAAACTGTTAAATTTTTCACAGCAATCATTAGTTGGGACCTCATGTTACAGAAGTTACGTACGTGGCAGTGTATAGTGGACAGTTTAGTAAGATCTGTTCACTTATAACACTATCCCAGATGTGAGACAGGTTGTGGCCCCCCCCCCCCCCCCCCGCGTTCTTGTTTTGTGAACCACATGGGGTCGCGGTCCAAGGTCTGTACATTGTCCTATACCCAGCTGATGGTATGATCAGTTGCCTCAACACTAATGTGTCGTGAAGCCTCAGATGTGTTGGAACAACTAGGCCTTGGGTGCTCATTAACTCTTGCATTTTAAGACCTCACAGTCCCGCCAATGTATATTTGGTTGCACCCACTGCCCTCATGTCCTTTGCATGAAGTTTTGTTTATGCGCCCACAGGTGTCCTTTTTGTCAGTTTCATCCTTAAGGAGGCATAGTATTTTCTTCAGCGTCTGATGTGGTTTCTCACTAAACTGTTCACTGTACACTATCACGTAACTTCAGTGTGACTGAAGATGTCCCAAGTTTTGGGATGGAAGCTCTCAGGTACGCTTTCTGCTTATTGTGAAGAAATTGAACAGTTTTTAATTTCATCATTATGAGTAACACTACTACTCAGATCAACTTTCATCAGAAAATCATTTAATTATTGTAGTATCAACAACAACTGAAGGGGCAACGCCCATAGGGTTTTCGTAGAGAAGTGGCCCTGCATATCTCTAGTAAACGTCTGTCAAAATTTAGAATCATTTATCTATGCTGTTCCATCAATGTAGTATCATAATCACACGCATCGGACATTGTAAAATCTAATCTAGAGTGTACTTTGTGATGTACACAAGTGTAAAATGCCCGCCTCTATTAGTACTGCAGTGCATCGAAGTGTTGTATCTTATCGAATGCTTTACATATCTTAGGCCACGTTCACGAAAGCAGCTTTGACTTACTTTGCCTTTCATGGTCGCCTATATCCGGTTTTCTAACAACTGTTATCCCCTACAATCGTCCACTTTAAGGTCAAGATCGCCCTTATTACAAGCCGATTGATCTAAGCAGACAATGCCTATATTGATAACCTTTAAATAGACTGGGGGATTTTTTTGACCAATGTAAACGATAGATGACGAAATTGTCCCTCTGACACTTGACAACGATATTTATGTTTGTTCCAACACCAGTATCCTTTAAAACAATGATACAAAACTAAGCCATACGTGTGTGAAAATGTACCTACACTTGATGCACGAATATGATATATTGGTTCACTAATTTTCCTTATTTTTGTCATTTAATTAATTGTGGTGCATGAGTATGAATGTGAACATTCCACATATAGATGCAATTAATATCTCTTGTGAAAAAAAAATTCTTATTATTGACAAACTTTGGGCCTTCCTTCAATACATTCCTAAGATCATATGACGTCTGAAAACTGTTCAATAAAATCTTTATAAGACGAAAGACCTCGTTACAAATCTTTAAAACGGATTCTGTTTTGTAGTTTTGCAAAAATATAATCACGTGAGTATAAGGCGAAATCTACTATCTGTTTTGCCTACGGTCTACAGCGGATGACAAAAGTTTTGTACCATTTTTCTTTAAATGACTCACACTTGAATTTGTTGGGTTTTTCATTTTTAAATTTAATGAGGTGTGATCATTTCAAGTGAATAATATTGCTACGGGTTTACAGACACATGCTTTACCCTTACAAAAACTATGACATTATGTCAATATTAATATTTTGCTGGAAAGCCACATAAACCTCAAAATGGCTACCATCTTCCTTAGCAAACATAAATAAGGCGTTGTATCACCCGGGGGGTATTTTGGCCCTGGCTCTTAAGACACTTATAATTACAGGTAGGGCATTTTGGGTAAAAGGTCGATCTTTTGTCAATTTTGTCAATTGATTCCAAATATCATTCCACAGGTTTTACACAGAGAGTGTGTTTGAGGACTGTGACGGTCAGTCTATCCTATTGATGCACTGCAATTTCTTGTGAAGTCTCTCCTAGTCTGTTTTGGCTCTGTGTGGGGTGGCATTAGCTAGCTTTGCTTTCAATTGATGTCAATACGTTTTGGTACAATGTAGCACTCGTGGTTTTCATTAACCAGTGCCTGTTCGGGCAGTTAGGTAGTGGCTGATGTTCTCTATAATCTCAGTTGACCTCTCACTTTGTTAAAGGTAAATATGGATTAATCAGAAAATACGAAATGACGCTATTTTTGACGCAGGGCCCATGCATTGTTTCCAGCAGCCCGTGACACTCCTCTTCGCCGGTTTACCAAGGTTTCCTCTTCGCATTCCTGCTGTAAACTTTATAATTAACACGGAACCATCTTTTAGTAGTAATTCCGAATACTATTAGCTAATTTAATGCACGAATCGGACATTAACAGATATAAAACTGCCAATCGTCTCTGGCACTCCTATAGGTTGCGGTAACTTTAACTACCGGTATATACTTGTACACTCTGGCAGACAGCTATCTGGGGAACACTTGGCAGCCAGAGGGAACATTCTTCGTTTGATGACACCCAATGAGAGTGGAAAAAAAGCTAATCACACTTGACAGAGAAATCGCAAAAAATTTTGGGAAACCCCCTCCCCATTTTCATGCACATGGAGCAATACTTTTATCGCCCCCTGTAGATCTTCATCTCCCTCCTTAATACAATATATATTTTTCCTATGAAAATTAAGAGAATGTTATAACTATGAATAGTATAAAGTATGATATCTTGGTGAAATATAAACGCACGGCTGCCTACATTTGAATGTACGTTGAGCATAATACAGCATTGTTTTCCCTATGCAGAACTTTTGGTAATTATTAACATGGCATATATTCATGACTGGGCTTGAATGGCTACCTTTTCAAATTTTCAATATGTTTAACTGCGTATAAAGCGTCCCTGACTTTAATACCACATTTAGGAAAAATCATTACTTACAATAAGTTCCATGGTCACCTTATGACAGTTCACGCTCCTTTATCGTCATGTGTACCAGGAGCGGAATGACACGGAATGCCAGTACGTGCACGGTAAATGCTGATTTACTATTAATAAAAAGGGGGAATTTTGGTCAAGCCCCTCTCAGTAAAGCCCCCTTTACACTGGACGGCGTCCTTTCTGCGTCCAGCAGTACGGCCCCAATTGAGAGTTTAAAAATTATAATACTTTACGTGCCGACAACTGGCCGATCATTGAGCATTCATTCTGATACAAAATCAATGCTCGTGCTTGCTTATTAAGACCACAGCGATGCCAAATTTCATGGTCGCAGAATGGACGCCATCCAGTGTAAAGGGGGTATAAGATAGACGATAAATGTTTGCGCCCACTCCCCGTTCCAAGTAACCAGCTGATAGTGCCAAACGTGTTGTGTTTAACTCACATAATGTTAAAGATACGAAACTAATCGGCGTGTTTAAATGAAGCTACGCTTGACATACGAAATATATAAAATTAGTCATTTATGTTTTTTTTTTTTTTTTTTTTTTTACCTTATACTAACCATGGTTAATAGGTGTGTTCATGTATATGAATATTTGACTCGTAAATTTCATTTACGTAAGATTTGTTACACGTACAAGTATTTAAGATATGATTAAATGTGTTTTTTGCTTGCGACGAACAGAAAAATCCATCATGGCTGAATTGATCCCGCCTTCCTTATATTTCGACTTGACCTACAGTAGATTAATCGTGGGTTCAGCCAATAGTGTTTTTAGTTTAATCTAGTAGGTAATAGTTGACTACACTATCTGAAACCCGTTAGCATGTTTCTTAAAATGAGAAAGATCCTAATATAAAATCTTTCAAACGAATTATCTTGAATTGTTTCGCACAAACGTCACATAGCAATCACTTTAAATGCTCGAGCAATTGACCAAAGTCATACTTGTACACGGCTCCATGATTCTTCAGATCAAAGGGCTGACCTTGTATTGGCTACATTATCGAATTCTAAACATGTTTTAGTTGTATTTAAAGCGTCTCTGACTTTAAGACCACATGCAGGAAAGATGCTGCTACTTACTGCAGGTTCCATGATCACCTTATGACAACTCACACTTCCTTATTGTCTTGTGCCAGGAACAGAAAGACACTCCCAATTAAGGTAAATGCTGACTTGCTATTAATAAAAAAGGGGAATTTTGGACATCTCCGTCTCAAAATTTCCACGCCGCACGAAACTAAGCGTCACATGACAAATGGAATAGGACAAAAGTGGTTCATTTGTGTCTTTTTTAATTTAAACTAATCAAGGTGAATAAATGTGCATAAGAATATTTCAATCTTAAATGTCATTTATGAAAGAAGTGATATGCGGAAGAATATATACAACATGATTAAATGTGTTTATCGCTTGCGGCGAATGTAAAAAATAGCCATAATGGCTATATTGATCCTGGCATCTTCATGTTACTACTTATTGGTAATCATTCAGCCAATTATGTTTTAAGCTAATCTAGCAGGTAACAACTTACTACGCCGTATGAAAACCGTCAACACATTTTTCCAAAACGACAAAGAAGTTCATATAAAATCTTGTATAGTTTCTCGGAAGCATAACAAAGTGATCAGTGTAAATACGAAAGCCACTGGGCGAGGTCCACAGTGTGCACTTGGGGTGGAATTATGGTATTTAGGCCCACAACGTTTTAATCATAAGACAACAATCATGATGACGTCATCACTTGACATAAATTTGCCGTCATTCTTGTTTATGGTTCCACGATTTACATATGATAACCCTGTAGAAATGAACTAATGATCCGCCAAAACATCACTGAGATATCAAATTACAGGTCAAACAAGTCTCAGCACGTTGTAGTCCTCAGCCTAACATATTCATCGTTTAGCGACGCAAACTTCTCGTCCTTGCTGAGGAGCTCCAGAGTCTGTACAAGTTGGTTAAATGAGGGGCGGCTTCGTGGCTCTGCCTGCCAACAGTGCAGCATGATGTTATACCTGGAAGGTAGAGAAAACGGATGAAACGTCATTGGTCGATCCAGGATTTGGCTGGAGAGGGTCGGGGGTGGGGGCAAGAATAAAGAAAACTGATCATGAATATTAACCCCAACACGAAACATTTTAGAGAGAGTGTGGCCAATCACACGTTTATTCAGCAACATAGCAAAAAAAAAAATGAAATCATTATTAGATATAGCAATTTACATGTAACCACTGAAACACAACTTTTAAATTACTGAAACATGTCAAACTTGCTATTCTAATGTCATAGCCAGTTTCTCAACCCTCTGTCACTAATAAGTATTCATACACTAACGAGTCATACTATTCGAATATAAATGTCAGAATTAAAAAATAAAACGTGATGCGTACATCTCTGTAGGGCACTCCTCGGGCTTCTCCATCCTGTAGCCTCGTTTAATTCTCTTCTGTAAGTCCTCAAACGAGGCAATACCTGGGTACGGGGTGGCACCTGAGACAAATATTTATAGATAATATGACTCGTCAATAGATAAAATGTCTCAATGCCTTGTATGTCGCATTTCCTTTTTTTTTCCAGTAAAGTTCCCCTTTGAATGTTCGATACCACTAGACACATCACACGATTTGAAGTGAAATACATCGCTCCCAGTTTGAAATAAACTAAGAGATACCAGAGTTTCTTATCAAACTTAGAGACCATCCCCACAGATATTTGTATCGATCTATCTCCCTGGGGAGTCTCACTAAATTGCGATCAACTTAACGGGCTTAAACGTCTGTCACGGCTAGTATAATTATCTTTACCCTAGCTGATTCGGAAGGTGTGACAGACATTTAAGCCTCTTGACCTGATAGCAATTTAGCGTGAACCCCCAGGGAGTTAGGTCGATCCAGATGGATCGATCTAAGTATGGGAACCTAGTCTTACACAATGAAAAATATGCCTGTACAACAAATATATATATATTTAAAAATTAACGTATGGTGCTCCTCTGTAAGTGGCGACTGCGGTTAAATACAGGTATAAATAATAAGACTGTACCTAGTGTCATTATCTCCCACAGTACTATCCCGTATGCCCAGACATCACTTTGGCTGGTATAGATGCTCTCTGATATGGACTCGGGGGCCATCCATGGCAAGGGAAGCGGGCCCTGAAAGATGAGATACAGGGTTGATATATGTCATGTTTACAAGCCGACAGAACTGGACTATTTCCAGACAGTCTAACAGACCGCGTACAGGAGTCTGTAGTCCTAAATCTACAGGAGTCCGATGTCATTTTTGTATCCAGATATTATCATTTTTAACTTGTTGTTTCTCTTGTCCGTGTAAAGAAGGTCGAATTTATAGCTTTTAGAGAATTTATTAGAGAATTAATAACAGAACTTATTTCTTTGGATTTATTATGACTATCTCCAAAGGATATCCGTAAGTACCAGTACATGTCTATACAACATATTAAACAATCTAATATATATATGACCTTACGGCCAGATAACATAAAGGAGGTTAAGGTTTTATATGAAGATTATCTGAAGTGCACTCTCTGACCACCGGGGTTGCTAGTAGTCTATTACAAAATTGTTGTCTTCTTTTCTATTCTGTTTACTGTACATCCTTGTGATATCAGATGGGGTATGGGGTGCAGTTTTCCAGTGTAAGCTATCAGTCAATTTCAGGTTAAGTACTACACAAAAACCTTAGCACCATTAATGGGTAAACGCCAGGACCAAAAATATGAATTTCTTCAGTTGAAGATATATTTATTGTAGTAGTCCACTCAAATGAAGTAAGTATTTGTCTTAGTTTTTACGCATTAGCCACGCCCTTCTTGTTAAAAACAGACGCAATATTTCATTTTATTGGACTAGGCCTACTATTTATTTACCTTGGTTTATAGTAGACTTTAATTTTGGTCTCTATTAATACCAAATCTTCGGGCTATATGTCTGATATGTATTTGTGAACAAGGCCAAGATCTAGCCTTACCTTAGAGCAGCTCAAGTAAGCGCGGCAATCTATGACGTCCCGAGAAAGTCCAAAGTCCGAAACTTTGCAGACACGTTTGTCGCTAACTAATATGTTCCTTGCCGCTAGATCTCTGTGGAGGTACTGATAAAAGAATGTGTAAATTTTAATTTATTACGTCATCACTAACTTCATATATATTTGAGAAATTTATGTAAATATTCTTTTTAAAGTTAGGCGTTAAAACGTAAGCTTGCAGTTTTAATTGTGGCATTTGCAAGTGCTGTAAAAAAAAAAAAAAGAATTGTGCACGTCATACACACCTTTTTTTTTACCTATTGTGTTTTGCTTGTTGTGGTAGAGAAGACTGAATCTCTATCACACACCCACCCAGGAATGCATCTAGTTCATGTTATACGATTTCTGCGATAATCACATTCCAAAATTACCTTGCTCTTCACAAGTATATACAGTTTCAGAAATGGCGGGAGTGAGAAGTTTTTTTAGCCATCATTTCTCTTTTTCAACATGACATTTCAAAATATTTTACCCCATTTTATGTTCATGAATATATTTTACGTGCATTTGATTGGCTGAATATTCATTATTATTATTATTATTATTATTATTATTATAAGTACCCCATATTTGCAGACGTGATCCATCCCCCTGGCCACGTCAAGAGCACAGTGAAGTAAGTCTTCCAGAGACAGAATATTCGTAGAGTCCCCAATATTACCAAAGGCATCCAAACCTCGACTGCTGCGGAGATATGTGTTCAGATTGCCACGAGAAAGATACTCCAACACCAGGAAAGCCGACAGACAATCTGCAAAAACATTCGAATATATATTTTCTATATACCCGCAAACAGCCATAGTACAGAGAAAATTAAAAATTTAGACAGAAAACCTCATGAATAAATTTCTTGATATAAAGATATTAGCCTTGATTTTTTCACTTTTTACACTAAATTATAGCTATACCTCACAAAGCTTTCGGTTAGTGTGGGAAGCGGAAAGCCTAATCATACAACATTATCAACATACTACACAGATGTATTTTCATCGGAATATTTTTTTATTTTGATTGTGAAATCCGTGTTTCAAATTCTGCTAAAAGGTAATTCAGATGTCCTACCTGCTGAGGAATACCCGAACAGCTGCACCACGTTCTCATGGCTAGGCATAGAATCCATTATGTCGATTTCTTTCAGGAAATTCTTGCGATCCGTGTCAGATGCGTCACCTATAAGACAAAAATATTTTTAATATGTTGAATTTCATTATGCACCAATGATGGGGGGGGGCCCTTTACAAAGAAACCTCCTTAAAATAACGTGACCTATGGCAATGCGAGGGCAAGTCACCGTTTACTTGCAATAGCATGCTGAAGAGTTGGTTACTTTTTTCTGGAATTTTCCAAAACTTCCGCCTCGCCTCAGGAAAATTTGTTTTATTTCAACACATGACTTACGCTAAGTCAGTAGATACTTATTTTCTGCTCGTTAAAAAGCTTTTTACATAACTGACCGTGTTAAGTGATGCAACGCTGTAGAAAGCGCCCCTTACATCTGACAATTTCGATTTGCTATTGTTTTGAATATAGTACATCTTTCCTCACACACCTTTCAGCATTTTGACGGCCACCTGCGTTCCTTCAGGGAGGGAGCTGGTTTGCGTCTTAATCACTGCTGTATACACTGTGCCGAAATGTCCATGACCAAGCTCTGACACCAGCTTCAAGTCGGCCATTGTAAACTCTTTAGAACGAGGCTGCATCTTGGCATAAGTTGGTTGCTGGTTAAAATAAAGAAGAATTGTGATTAATAGTTCACAATACACCATACTATGCTTACCTGACATGACGCATTTTCATGAACAGACCCATGACTTAAATACATGTACATATAGATCGAAAATACTAAAAAAAATCCATTAAAAATGTGAACGTGAAATGAATTAAAGTTCAGCAAGAGAGTGTATTTCCGTAAGAAAAGATGGAAAGACATGAAGAGTGAAATGTATCTAGAGGACATCTCTTAAAATCAATATAGTTACCTCTATAGCTGAAATGGGAACCTCGTAGCCCTCCTCGTCTCCTATAGTAGCGTACACGTTCTTCAGGGCGCGGTTCTCCGGCCTGGGCAGAGAGCTGTAACCTAGCGCCTGCAAGTATACAGTATACAATACCAAATTAATGACTGTCACCATGTTTTAATCCATCTTTAGGACATATAAAGAGAACATAACGCTGTTGTCGACATACAAAGAAGAAAAGCATGTCTTGAAGTAAAAACATAGGTCTCTTATCCGGGATTTTCGCGCCATATCTACATGCAGTACATTTCATCGAAAATAACAATTTTCCCTTACTGAAGAATTATTGCTCGAATGGCCTATGTACTTGGATTCGATGTTTCTATACCTTGACTGGTTAAATGATTCAGTTCTAAATGCATAATAGTCTTCCGGAATGTTGGAAGAATAGTAGACATGAGGTACTTTTGAGGATTTTTTTCCTCATTTTGAAAGAGACATAACTTTGCAGGCATTTTAAAGCGCATACATGTAGTACACCCTAACTCCATTTAAGTCACATGTGCTATGATGTTGTATGAACTTGCAGCACTTATCACGCGCGCATTAAATTTTCGTGCTTAATTCTGACCACAATTATTTTACGAGAGCAGTGGCGTAAATGTATTTAAAATTTATTAACTCACCAATTCTTCGTTGGAAACAGGAACTTCGTATCCCCCATTGCAGTCAGTTAAATTGCGTCTACTGGAAGCAGTGGTGCGTCTCTTTAATTTGTTTATCTTTCTCTGGAAGTATAAAATGCAAACAAATAACTAAAAAATAAATGAAGAACACCTATTATTTTTCTTTTAACGGACAAATTAATCGAAATTAAAAAATAAGCGTTAACTCCAGTTCCAAAATAGAAATGATCTTGTGACTGTACGACAAGAACTTTGACTTTGTGCAAAAATATTAATATAAAGTAAATCACCCGATAGAAGCAGATTCCCGCTCCTATGATCACAATGGAAATCAGCACAATACCTCCGACAGCACCGCCCACTATAGCGCCCGTGGTTTCTGGGGGAGTATAGTCAAGGAAATCTTTATTTTCATTTCAAAATAAACACCCGTAGACTTTTCAAAGTAAAAATTATTTTTTGTTACTGAGTGTAATTTAACGAATGCATATTAAATAGCAATGAATATGTTTTCTACTTGGTAATTAATCGAGGTTTCGTTCACAAGAAATACATATGTAATGTATAATATAATGCATATAATACACAGAATTTATTTAAAAAATGGCACCAAACACCTGTACTTTTTTAATTTACCAGCTAACAATTTCATTCAAGCAATGTCTAATAAAAAACCTTACAACCCTATCCCATAGATATCATCGGTCTACGCAGATCTCGTCAATTCTGCTGGGACTCTCGCTGAGTGCAACCAGCTTAACTGAATGGTCAACTGGCGTTGAAAGGAATACATAAAAGCTGGTGATTATACGCGTACGTTGGAAACACGAGGAGGCGTGTCTTTCAGTTCAGATGATTGCACTCAGCGAGAGTCCCTGAAGAATTGGATCGATCTACGTAGTCCGATGGTGTCTATGGGTGCTTTCCCAGAGATTTAGATCGATCTAAAGATTAAGATTTAGATCGACCTAACTCCCTGGGGGTTCACGCTAAATTGCAGTCATCCGAGCGGGCACCATAGTTAATTACCCCCTTACAGCTTTTAGTAGGCGGGACAGACGCTTAAGCTGGCCAAGCTGACAGTAATCTAGTGAGACTCCCCACAGGGATAGATCGATCTAAAAATCTATGGAAATGGGGTGTATGTAAACAGAGTTTTAGAAAAACTCCGTTTTTCTCCTCCCAGATTTTACAACTTACCTACGGTGTGAACGGACCTCCCAGTAACCGTCCAGTCCAAGTGATCCTGTCCTTCATGTGGGTCAACCGTCGTGGTCACATCCTCTGGGACAGTTGTAGTGGAAATGGCAATGTGGGGACGACTGGTCATTATGTCCCCTGTCCCGTTTGTGTTGTATGACGTCCATGTTTGGGTGGTTGGTTGGGTACTTTCTGTGGCAGGTTTGGTTGTGGGCGGAATTGTCGTAGTTGAGTCAGTAGTTGACTGAGTGGTTGTTGGTGGCTCTGTCGTCGTGCTTGGTATCGGTGTTGTCGTGGTTGTAGGTGGCGACACTGTTGTAGTCAGTGGCGCTTCTGTTGTCGTCTGAACTGTTGTAGTCGGTGCTACTGTAGTGGGAGACAATGTTGTAGGCGGCGCTGCAGTTGTTGGTTGAACAGTGGTGGGATTCTCTGAAATGGTTTTGGTTTAAGCAAAGGTTTATTAAGGGGAACAGGATTTTGTGAAGCCACAAGGTTAAATGAACAGATGTAGGTGAAGTAAAATTAAAAACTATGGTCTATTCAGTTAAAAGTGTTAGTCTCAGTTAAGGTAAAGTGTAATTTGTCTTTGTTCCAATTCATTCATACAGCGCAAAAAGATGAAATATTTTAAATATAAAATGTTCAAAATCTAATGCATCTAAACAAAGAAGACAAATTTAAAGATTAATTTTGACAAGACATTACCTCGTACTGTTACTCTTATAATCTCTGAGGTGCTCTGAGCTTCGTTGCGGGGAGCAAATTTACACCTGTAGTCTCCGGCATCAGTCGTAGCCGCTCCCGACATGGAGAGCTCAAAGTTCGTGGAGCCTGTAGGTACCACTCGAAATCTAAACGCAGGATAACGATCTAGACACTCTCCGTCAAATTGTAGATATGACCCGCTATATGTATAAATTGTACACCATTCTACAGCCTTCTTGGTATATGTGAGCAAGTAACCAAGAGACAGGGACGGCGCACCTGTCACATTGCACCACAGTGTAAAGGTGTCCCCTTGATTGACCTCGATATCGGGGATAACGTCTATCTGTAAGGCAAGGCTCCGCTCTGAAAAGTGAGAAAATGACTTGGTGATTGATACCAATGAGATTTGTTATTTTCATTGCATTCGCGATATTGTATTAATAGTAACTACTCACAGGATAGTTAATTTTACTTAGGATACTTAATTTTACTTCCACCAATGTTATGTACTTGCCTTTGTTGAATTGTAGTTAACAGCCTTACTGAAAAGTTATCTACAGATTTTGATAAAATGTTCAGGGTAGATAAGAAAAACGTTAATTTAGGACCCATTAGATCATGGCGGTGATCCATTAATATATTGATCAATATAAAATTATAATAGAGCCGAGTTCTTTCCCAGGTTCAATTTAAAACACTGATTTTGCTTTACTTCTTTTAATCAGTGTGTATATTTCGCCCATATACGACACGCAATTACTGCCTTCGGTACAATAGAAAATTGAAATAATTTACCAAATAAAAAGTAATGGAAGTTTTTTTACGTGTGCGTTATCAGTAATCATTCAGTTTATTTAATGCCTTTTTCCTATAAGCATGGGAATGTACATGTTTGGGTCGTAGACTAATGATTTACACGTAGGTCTATCAAAACAACCTTTTTAAGCACTTAAAAATACTATGTTTATGTCCAATCTGATGGTAATAGTAGGGCGGATAAAGATTGTTGCAAAATATATGAAATTACATTAATTAGATAGGTGTGGCACCTACCACATAAAGGTCTTGTAAATGTTTAAAAATCATTTTCGAAGAATTTATAACTTGTGAATACCATGTATTTTACATATATATTTTACAGTCAGTCATTTTTCCTTAATATTCAATACCTCTTTTTTTCATTATTTGTCAATCAATCTCTCTCTCTCCCTCTCTCACACACACACACACGCACACACACACACACACACACACACACACACACACACACACACACACACACACTTCCTCTTTCACTTTCTACTTACCTGATATTCCCAGCAGCAGGACAGACGCGAAGATTGCAGTCAAAGGTCTAAGTGCCATGGGGGCTCTCAATCATCAGCTCTTTCAACAATACAACGTACCTGTTGAATAGACTATACAAGATTACCCACTATGTCAAATAACTACATCACAGCAGAGCCTTGGGGTACGTTTTTTCTTCCGCATTCAAACGCTTTTGCGAATTAGGAAAACAAATCATGTACATAACACATATTCCCATAAAAAAATCAAGAAAGGGATAGTCAATGAATTACAAAACTTCTTTCCGCGTGTGCATAATCGTCGATTGAGGGCCATCACTTAAGATTCCTTTCACTTTGTTAAGCAAATAGTTAAAATGAAGGTCTACCTCTCTTGGGTTATTCCCTTCATGAAGGAGGTCATGTTTTTGCATTTGATCTTTTTAAAGTTAACAACCTGATTCAATTTTGATTTTTGTTAAATTCAGTTTACGGAAAAAAAGCGGCTATGTAATAAGATTTTTGTGACGATCCAATAATTAGTTAATAAACGGATTAGAGCTGCCTTGGTGAAATCATGTGCCCCCTGAGCGCTTTTCCAGTTGCTAATTTATTGGTTCGATTGAACAGAGATTACCAAAAGACCCCATTCACATACCTAGAACGATCTAGCAGGATCGACCCATTTTCGAGGGAATTCTAGCTAAATTGCATCCAGATTAAGCGGTTTAGGGTGCTTTCCCAGAGATTTAGATCGATCTAAAGATAAAGTTTTAGATCGACCTAACTCCCTGGGGGTTCATGCTAAATTGCAGTCAGCCGAGCGGGCACCATAGTTAATTACCCCCTTACAGCTTTTAGTAGGCGGGACAGACGCTTAAGCCGGCCAAGCTGACAGTAATCTAGTGAGACTCCCCACAGGGATAGATCGATCTAAAAATCTATGGAAATGGGGTGTTAGATGTCTGTCTACAAGAACAGTGGTTGGTGAATCCTCGGCTGTCGCAAAGATTTAAGTTCATTTCAGCATACCAATCGTTAAAAAGTCGATATATACCAGTATTAAAACGTGCCGGTATTCCTGCATCTCTTCCTACACAGTTTACTGATACTCAGTTTAATAATTCTACATTTTTCTCGACAGTGTTTAACTGGTTGTCCTCATCTCTCCGGTGTGAGCGACACCTTTGGTATATGCCTTCACAGCAGCAGAAAGCGGATAGCCCCCCCTTCTCAACACTAGGGGCCAAACGTTACCTTAGCGGATAAGGTTTGGAAGTCCGCCCTCTTTTCTCAATATGACATAGCCGATTGAATCCCCCATCCCTAACTAAAGGTAAAAAGATAAAAGATCCGAGGTCCAGCATAAACACTTGTACTTGTAAATGACCCAAACTGCATCATATTTGTGTTTATCAAACATTTCTTTAACGGAGGAGGAGGTGGAGTGGGGGGGGGGGGGGGGGGAGAGAGAGAGAGAGAGAATGACTTCCATTGTAAATGTTGTGGGTCTGTCTCTGCATTGTAATGTCATACCCCAGTCAATAACATTGGTCACCCACATTGGTCACTGGCATTGGTAGGCCACATTGGTCAGTCTCGGTCGGCCTGACTGACCATGCTAAAACAAAGCGCTCAATATGAGTACATGACAAAGGGCCATTATGCGGCGTAGTGACTGAGCATGTACAGGACTGCACCCTGATGGAATGGACACTAAATTGGTCTTATGAATTATCTCTATGTGTCATCAACATATCTGTGGACTTGTGTGACACTCGTGGGAAGAGGGCACAAATGCCTTAAATACTGCCTGTATTCTAAGATATGGAACTATTGTTTTTGAAAGTGTGGGAGAGAAGCTTTAGGTCTACAATCCCCCCCCCCCCCCCATCATTACCCTCATGACCCTTTATCTTCTACTATTTGGGGTTTGCTGCGTCTGGGTAAACATGTACGCGTATGAGAAAGTGTGCCTTTCTGGTGTGCTTGTGTGTGTGTGTGTGTGTGTGTGTGTGTGTGTGTGTGCGTGCACATGTGTGTATATGTGTGTATGCTCATGTTATGTTATGTGCACGTGTGTGCACACGTCCATGTGTGTCTGTGCGTGCTTATGCATGTTTGCCTCCCTGGATCAGCCGTACAGCACAGAGAGAAATGAAGGTCAAAAGCATAAATATGCCACAGTGTCCCACTATATATGCCCTTATTTTACACATTTGTCATCGTCCCTAATTCATGTTTATGAAATAGAATCAATGATAATTAGGCAAAACACGGGACCAAATACTTTAAGATATGTGTGCCAATTTTCAATATTTGTTGAAATCTAATTATTAAACCTGCCATCGCGGTCCTCCGTTTTCTCTCGTTTATTAAGGGTCGGTGGTGAACTGATAAGCTAAGACAACCCAAACATTTCGAACCTATGTAAACAACACGGACATGAAGCAAAAGTGATATCAACATTCAAACCAGTGGGTATTTCTCAAAGTAAGGGCGTATTCCCAGACATTTAGATCGATCTATCCCCGTGGGGAGTCTCACTAGATTACTGTCAGATAATCCGGGTTAAATGTCCGTCCCGCCTACTACAAGCTGTAAGGGGGTAATTAACTTTCGTGTCCGCCCGGCTGACAGCTATTTAGCGTGAACCCCCAGGGAGTTAGGTCGATCTAAAGTAGATCGATCTAATCTCTGGAAAAGACACTGATACGAGGTTATCCTATACACGTACGAGGGGATATGATGTAGTTTTGAGCCTCATGTAGAGAGATAAAGATATTTGGATTGATAATTTTAACATTGATCTGTGTTTCAACACAGTCTCTTTCCAACTCCACACACTTCTTCCATAAAGTAAGCACTTTACATCCACCCATACATACGTATCTTGCTCTTTATACTTTCTGTGTGAAATACTTCCTTATATCGACTTGTATGCCTGTTGATTAGCTCTCTTATTAGGATTCCAACTTTTATCGATCAGACGACAGGCTAAAGAATCATAAAAACTGACGCATAAAATACTGATAACCCTGTATCCACAAAACTATTTTTAATTCTCAGAGCTAATCTGAGATTTAGAGCAGTTTGCTCAGTCCTTGATTTTTACCTCTAAACTGTAGTGTACAACTATTATATATTGCCCAATGAATTCGAGTTTTTTCTCATGAAGTGGGATGGAGCAAGAATTTTTAGAGTAGTATACCTGTGCGCTAGGGGGTTAGAATCCCCCTTTTGGTCGGGAAAAAGTCCACTCGGAACCAATATTCATTCCACCTGTAGATTTTTAGTCATACTGAATGATTCGCATTTAAAACAGTCCTCCTATCAAGACAAATAACACAGCTGAAATCGTTCAGCATAGATACTCTCTACCTTAGTCACATATTCATTTTTCACAGCTATTTATCTTGCTTATTTATGGCTTATTTTTTGACAAATTTTCTACTGAAGGTTCAGCAGGAATTTTAAATGATAGCACTCCGCTGACCCCCAGAAGAGTATAGACCTGTTGGCAATATATCTAAGCCTGTGTGGACATTGGTCAAGGGTGTACAATTGAGTTCTCCAAATGAACATACTCGCACATGTATAAATCCTCTGTAGAGAGAATGTTGACAGTTCGGTATTAATGTATTCATTATCTCCACGATGTACTTCCCAGCCGGGGACAGGGATGGGCACACCGAGATTTATTGTGGTGGACTGGTCAATAAGTACCCTCCTGTGGGCTCTCACTGGACGTAACGTTACGATCATGATGTGCGTGCGCGCGTGCGCGCACGTGTTTCAGAAAGAAAGAGCCTGGGTGTGAAATATTGCAGTCGTACTGAATATGAAAAACGTTGTGTGTGTGTGTGTGTGTGTGTGGGTGGGTGTGTGTTTTGTGTGCGTGTTTGTTTCACGATACAATAAAGACGCACTTGTCCAGGAAATTTTCATTTTAGTTTTCGAACCTATTATTCTCTACCAGTCTACTGTATCTCGGGGACTTTTTGTGACCAGCCAAACCTGACCAATCTAAGGCGTTATGCGTCACCATTTATCATCGAAGTCCACTCTAACTAAACCATTAATTTGATAAGATGTTTATGTGTTTTAGCCTTATTCATTATGAAAAAAAAATTATCTCACTCTTTAACTTAAAGTGATAAAACGATGAAAAACGTATGAGGGTAGGAAAAAAACCCGCCACGAGAGTATGATTGTTTTCGCCTGGCGAAACAACAGTCAAGCATAATACACACCTATCGTGTGACTTGTGCGACACTGACTTTTTGCACCCCTGCCTATAATTAGTAGTTCCGCCTCCCCAGATATTAAGTCATAGACGCTGCAGCGAACAATACGTCTTCACACCTTAGCGTGTCCTCGCACATTACCGTTTACCCTGTGACAACTGGTTTATATACATATAACTTCATATATAAATAAATACAGTATATTCTCCTGGATCGCCTATAAATTCTACTGGTATATCTATATAAGAGTTCTACACAGTTTTTTAATATCAATTTCCTTTTTTGTTCATGCGGACATCTACACATATATGATTGCAGTGTTGAAAACAACATACCTTCACCACAACTGTGGCTATGTCAAAATGAAATGAAGTTCCAAATAAAACAAATACATTCAAACGTTTAGCCTGCGCTAGAATGATTTAAATTCATAGCGTATGAAAAGCAAAATTCGTTTTGTGTAAATATCGTATCATTTCATTCAGTGTCATTAACAACCAAGTAGCACATTGACTTTGCTAGAATATATACCGAATACTCACTTTAGTGGAGTGCTCACATTCAATCCAGAATAACCTTTGGAAATTGTTTAAAGTTTCACCCAGGTGAAAAGACACCTTAAACCCTGGTGACTGTATAGTCACTGTTCTCGTATCTGAACTTCCGTGTTTGTAAAACCTTATCTACAAAATTTTCAATCGCTGCAACTTGTGTAAAGGAGATAAAGCGCAGTACCAAATAGAGACTTTAAACTTATTAAATTATCAGTCATTAGTCTGTCAGAAGGCACAGTGTTATTCAATAAACGGGGTATGCAAAATCTGATGACATGAACATATTGCACATGCAACTTGAAGCTCCAAAACACGGCTTTGCTTTTCAACTTCCCTTTCCCCATTTTTTTATCTGTCCAAATCGAAATAAAGGTTACGTTACATTGCAGCAAGGAGAGACTTTAAACCTATTGAGCTATCAGCCATTATTCTATCAGATGCCACAGTGTTATTCAAATAAGCAGGGTATGTGGAAACTTATTTTAAAAATACATCTTGCTACTCGAAGCTCAAAAACATAGATTTGACATGATTCCCGTGTGACAGAGAGAGAGAGAGNAGGAGAGAGAGAGGGGAACATTAACTTACCTGCATGTATTTATGTTCCTGTCCTTTCTCCCGCAGTCCCTAGTTTACCTGTGCGCTTTGTATGATTGAACAATGAACTCCTTTAACAGCGCGCATTAAATCCGCGACTGATTCCACAACCTGAAAATTTCTTGACCCGGTTTCAAAAATAACTCGGTTTTCTGAGCGCTTATAGCAAAAGCGTCTTATTATTGTTCACAAGGTGAAAAATCAAATCGTTCATACCCTTATACAGGTCCAGGGTTCTCGTAACTTAACTCTTCAGTTCACATCACAACAAGCTTGTCACATTCCAGCCGCCTTGGAACGCTCGTCTTACTTTAATATATTCATATCTGATTGTTTATGGTCACGAAGCGTAGACTCGGCCATTGTTTAGAGTGGAAATTAACAAAGCGCCTCCTTCCGCTTCTCTTTACAGTATATTGTCGATTCTTTTTAAATTAAGGTGAATATGAACAAGGAGCTGTTAATTTAAACAGGAGCTCAACAGACTGATGATTTCACAGGTATTACCGCGATCTTCAGTGAATGCCAGGTAGAATAAGGAAAAAAGCGAATGACCCGCAGGTTTTTATTTTATTTTATTTTTGGAAAAGCGTTCACGCTGGATGAGGAAGCGGGGTATTTATGCAACACTGGTGAAGTCTTCCGTTTATATATAGCCTATGGCTTCATGTGTACAAGGTGTTAATTATGACTGGCTAATATAGATACAAATATTTTATGTGACAACCCGGGTGTTTTGAGACAAGTTAATTACAGACTGGGACATCACAGGGCGGCCCCGGGGGCACAGGGAAGAGGTGTTGTTAAGATACTCTCTACTAGGGCTCACATTGATTTTTCACTGTAAATGCACAGATATGTCTCTGGCTATATTTCGACGAGTTTGGCACTGCCTACCGGGGATGTTTGCATGGAATTATTTCACCTCTACTTGGCCTCTAGTATATTCCATAAATATATCATGGTCCAATTAGGAAAAAATCTACATCTACATGTACAGCATTTTTCGATATCCGTGCTAAATATTTTAAAGAAAAGAAAATTATTTTTAACCAGTTTACGTCATTTTGTATTTAGGTGGATCGAAACAACTTTGAAAAACTGAAGCGATTTGTTAAGTTATCACTATAATCGGACCTGTAGCTAGCAATTTTAATATGTTTTTCTAAATAGATTTCATGTTGACCCAACATGAAAAATGTCATTGAATCTAATTCAAATTTTGGTTCATGCAACAGACCATTTTCGGCCGAAAGAGGGTTCCTTCGCACCCCCCCCCCGACCTAACCTTAACTCACCAGCTTATCAAACTTTGCGCTCTTCAAATTAGTTTAAAGGATCCTAGATTAAGCTAAAGAAATATGATAACAGTGATGTCAATTTGTTTGTACCAGTTTATAAATGAATGCGATCTTATTCTTGAACACTTTTCTTGAGATATTTATTTATTTATTTATTTATTTATTTATTTATTTATTTATTCATTTATTCATTTGTTTGTTTATTTATTTATTTATTTATCAGTTATCTATTTAGCTATCGTTTGATTTATTTATTCATCCTTGCCATTGTTACTATTATTATTGTTGTTGTTGTTGTTTTTGTTACGTATTATTCAGTGAATGCCAGAATAAATCTGACTTCTTTCCTTTCAAACCCTCAGACTGGTGCAACATTCCCCACTCCAAGTATGCGTAGCCTGGCAATCCATTAACTTTTTAAATTACAAAGTCAATAAAGATATCCCAGTTTAAAGCCAAGCTATATATGAGTATTTTCATGCGACAATTGGTTTACAATTGAAGGGTTCTTAAGTGACAGGTTCAAGAATACATAGAGTGGTTGTTTATCAGTCTTCCAAAACAATTGACAGTATGAGTGTGGTCGTTGAAATTTTTATTGAAATTCCATATCAAATGTTGATACTTCTCAAGTACTGGCACTGGTGCCACCACCTATCGTTTCCTATCACCTTCTCAACCTCAATAAAAACATTTCAACAGGATAGAAATAGATATGGATGTCATTAAATATTTGGAAAAAAATGTCCAGGACATCGAATACAAAAATGTTCACCAAGGTGCTGTCTTTTTTTTTTTTTTTTTGTTTGTTTGTTTTAAACGTCAAATATAACACCACTTTCAGATCTGTCGTGAGTATGCTTTTTCAACATAACCGTAAATAATCTTTCGAGTAATGCTAGACTATTAATATTAACAGGGATGTGTTAACAAAATGGACATTAATTTGATATCATGTGACACAAGCCACTTGACCATGATTTATCGAGCCTTGCGTTTTGTTACAAATGCAAAACACGTGGTCGTAACAATAGTTGAATATTAACTTTAGCCATGGTTCCGAGGGTTCGAAAGAATCTCCCTTTTTGCCGAGAAAACTTTATCTAGGTACACGAAAATGGAAAAGGCAACACTTTTCCGGAAAAAGAACACCCCTTTTGAAATTACTGACTAGGAGCCTGATTAACACGTCGACCGAGTCTTCAAAACAAGCCAGGGCATGTTTTTGTGACAACAAAATAGTAAAATATTTTACCTGCTCTCAACTTTATTGAAGATGGCACTGAATTTGATATCAAGTGATAGGCCTACAATGACCTATCTTATCTAGCTGTGCATTTTGTTACAAATGCAAAACACATGTAGTCATAACAATAGTTGAATATTAACAGATCCTTAGCCGGGGGTGGGGGGGGGGTGGGGGGAGGGGGGTCGAAAGAATCCCCCTTTTGCAGAGAAAAGAACCCTTTGGGTAAAATTTTATCTAGGTACGCAAAAATTTCATTGAAAAAGGCCCACTTTTTCAGAAAGAAGAACACCCCTTTTGAAATTGCTATTAATTTGTTCAAATAAGTCTTCAAAACAAGACAGGAAATATTGCATGTGACAACAAAATTGTAAAATATTTCATCTGTTCTCAACTTCATTGATGATGTCACTGAATTCCTTCCAAAAACATCGATGATCAGTACAGAGGTGTGCACAGAATTTGTCAGACAAGTATCCATGAAAATCTGGTGAAAAAAAGACATGTGTCCCTGGTAGAGGGAACTTATGACTTTTGTCTTATGGCACTGCGACTGCTAAACAAAACCATTCAACTCACTGTTCTAATTCAATTATTGCAATAATATTGTCATAATGGTTTTCCAGTACTTTAAAGTCTACTCAAAAATAAACAAATAAATAAATAAATGCAAATGTGCTTTTTTATAGATCTTGCGGCACGCGTATTAACGCACCTGTATATATATTTGTATGATAATTGATTTTGACAGGTGCGACCAGGAAATGTGTTAGGTGTAACAGAGGGTCTCAAGCGGTCAACAGGGTGAATGTTTTAATTTTCTATATTTATCGTTATCTCGCCATTACTGGTTATCTAGCAATTACAGCGGTAGATGTCCACATATAGAAACGAGTTGATACAGCGACACCAATATGCTAGAGATATTTTAATATTTTGTATTTGAAATGGACTTTGGGACGTGCGGGTACTTGTATATAAATGAGTTCATCTTTGGCGATGAGCACCTTACTTTTATA
The DNA here is from genome assembly GCF_001039355.2 of Lingula anatina. Next base: position 101,486 of record NW_019775633.1, on the reverse strand, counting down.
TCTGGTGCTTGTTTCATCGGCGTTGAGCTCAGGGACAGGTAAGATATCATATATGTATATATAGTCTATCTGCGTTTCAACGAGCCCTATTTACACCCGTCATAATATCATGACTGAAACAGAGCAGTCGTGGTAAAAAGTTCTCCCCTAGGTTTGTTATAGGATTAGAATGGGTAGGGATACACGGTGAGGTGATAGGTGATGCTTGAGATGGAGAAGAAAAGAGTAAACGTTGCTGTTCGGATAGAATGTGAAGATGATTCAAGCAACCACTTCTGTGACAAGCTTTGCATGGTCAAATGAGAGAGAGAGAGAGGATGGAGAGAGAAAGAGAGAGAGAGAGGGGGGAAGAGACAGGGGTAGGGAGGGAGAGAGGTATAGTGAGAGAGGGAGGGAGAGGGGAAAAGGAGAGAGAGAGAGAAAGAAAGTAAGGTGCATAAAAATGAAGAGATCATAATAAATCACACATTAAGATATGTCGTTATTAAAATTCACTATCGCATCGGTATCGCCGGTGACTGGCGACATCCCCTGTGTGGACCAGTAAGCGAACAATAGTCAGAAAAAGGGAAAAAAAACTGTCACATCAAGAGATCCTTAGAGCCTGACACAAATAGTGCCGACAAAGACGATAAAATGATTGAAATTACTCCGGATGTCCTGAGGGGTTATCAGGTTTTACTTCTACCTGTGAGTGCCTCTGATTAGAACAAAGTAAAACTTACCATTTACTTTTGTTTCTCATCAACATATGTTTTAAAATGACGAGTTGTGGAGATAATGATTTGGCTTTTTTTTTCATTAACTTAAATATATATCATATGTCTTTGCAGAATTGGTAAACAACTCTTCATCACCGATGGGTAATATTGGAAACAACGATGCATCACGCGGTAAGATGAAATAACACCGTATTCTTGAAATTCCTTACAACAGTTGACGCAGATTAAACATGACTGCAACAAGTAAAAAGAGTAAATTATTCATCGACATCCTACGTGCACTTTATCCAAAACTACAGTGATCCTTTTAACTTTTTTAACAATTTAAGAAATTACATGTATTACAACTTTCTGTTTCTTTTTACTGTCTAATCCAATCTTATAAAGGTTGAATTAAAATTCGTTCATCGTCTGTCATATTGCAGCTAACGTCCCACCAGGTGGCCATCAGAGCGACCAAGACAAGACAATCCTGTTCATGGCTGTGGCATGTGCCATCACAGTTGTTTTGGCTATCGTCCTAGCCACATCGATTTACATGATACAAAGGCATACCTGCAGGAGTGCTAACATCCCGCAAGTAGTCGAGAGAGAGCTTGAAACAAGTACGTTTTTGCAGTAAGTCTGGTGGTTAAAACATCACCAAAAAAATTGCATAATATACAGTATTACTGATATACTGGTAGGTCCTAAACCAGCTTTAGCATAAAGTTCTTACTTGTCAAGCTACTCTTTTTGTAATATCTATCAAATTTTTACTATTCATTGAAATAAAGTACTGAATCCCAATTGCCGGTTGAAACTTATTACTTCATATTGAAAGTGACATGTCTATTTTTTATTTATTTATTAATTTTTATTTATTTATTATTATTATTATTATTTTTTTTTTTTTTTTTTTTTTGCAATCGTGTTTTAAGGGGACAGAAGGACTAATGATATACCGCTGGTAAGTCTGAATTTTCACTACTACGGACACTAATTTAATTCTGATTTTATTGCAGAGAAAAAAGTATTTAAAATAAAAAATATTAAATCGCAAACAAATCACATTTAAAACCATAAAATATATTGAAATGACAATACGATGACATTAAAATATTCTCCCTAGGCTGGAAATGTCTTTAGAATGAATAAACTCAAGGGCCACCCAACCTATAGTTCCAAGGGTGCACATATCGCGCGAACACGTGCGTGGAGTGTGTATTTTCCTAGATCGATCTAGCAGGATCGACTCATCTCCGAAGGGATTCTCGCTAAGTTGCGTTCAGCTTATAAGCGGCTTAGATGTGTGGCACGCCTACTGAAGCTTTTGAACGATAGTTAAATGCCCCCTAACAGCTTCAGTAGGCGCACCGGAAATCAGCGCCGCTTAAGCTGAATGTAATTTAGCGAGACTCCCTCGGAGATTGGTCGATCCTGCTTGAACGATCTAGGTATGGGAATGGGGTCTTATCCTGTATATTTTCTGTTGCAGCGACGTGGTCGACTGACGATTGGGAGTCTGGACTCGACAGCAGGGTCAGAGATGGGAAGCCCCGCCCACTGCTCAAGGTGGACCAGAGGACCTTGTTCATCCACTGAGCTGTCAGATTACTGTATAAAAGTGAACTAATTCAATCTACAGACTCTGTTTGTATGGTGCTTGTGGTAAACTTGTCTGCCAAGACAAAAGATGGAGTCTACGACTGGGTTCCCACGTCTAGATCGATCTAAGAGGGTCGATCCATCTTCAAGAGGTTTCTCGCAGATTTAGCGGCTTAGATGTCTTGCACGCCTATTGAAGCTACTAAACGATAATTAATTACCCATTAACAGCTTCAGTAGGCCTGGTAGACATCTAAGCCGCTTATGTTAGCGAGAATCTCCTTGGAGATAGATCGATCCAAAGTTAGTACGATAGGGACTGGGAATGGTCCCTACCAGAAATGGAATTTGATGTAAAGACCATAAAACATTTCTCGTTAAACACAAATTTACTTTAACGTCTGGCTTATGACAGCTAGATGATAAGCATCAACACATACTGTAGGTTACTGTCAGAGGACATTACTGAATGGCCTCTTCCTGATTCATGCCACTCACCACTAGCGCAATCCCTATCATTAGGCGCGTACTCGCTATAGCATTTACTGTCTATCGTTAGCTTGGCTTAATCACGTAGTGTCGCCTAGGGTCGGCCTTACTTGGTTATAAATTCTCCTTTGACGTCATATTTTTGAGTGTTGAAATATTACTGTGATGGTACATGATGAAAACTGGTCCTGACGTTGAAAACCAACATAGTTCACCAACACTTGGCTATGGATAATAATGGAATAAGTGAGAAAGCGACAAAACAGTGGATGGAAATGGAGATGCTTCTTTTATTTTAAGTAGGATACATGTATATCCCCGGATCTGCTTACACATCATTATTAACCATTCATCTTTAAAAGAAGGTGATAGAAGTAAACACAGGTGGAAATTACTTGTCACCGTACAATTTTGAATATGCCCTTCTACAAAACCCATACATTGATTTTTAAACCTTTTTATAGCGACTCAGGTTTACCGAACCAAGGCCAGAAGTAAAAAAAGAAGTAGTTTCGGTATCCCCGAGACCACGGCATGCATGCCTGGCTCAAGCCGGGCGAAGTTTGTAGATGTGGCATGCGGCGTTAACAAGTCTTACATGTAGCTGTTGATATCCTGCTTTGAGGCGTGTTTCATGAATGCATTTGTTGGACGTTTGGAGAATTTGGAATTAACCTTAACACCTGCAGACTTAGGGCTAATTCCCTATGAAGCTATCGTTCTACGCAGATCGCTCCCATCCTGCGGGGACTCTCGCTGAATGCAATCAGTTTAATGGATCACGTCTCCTTATTTGAGTAGAATACCGGGAAGCTGACGATTATACGCACGAGTACATTGGGAACAAGAGGAGGCGTGTTAATGTGTTAATCTGATTGCATTCGACGAGAGACTGCGCCGAGAGTTTCAATGAAGATGAGCCCCTGCACATGTAGGAAGACGGCCCTTCTCAGTGTGCTCAGAATTTTTTATACGATGCTCAATAATAAAAGATAAAGAGTCAGTGTCTTGAAGTTTTTTTTTTTACATTGTTTAAATTAAGGACACTATCATTAGAACTTTGATTTTAATGTCCATCCTATTTAAAGCCTCACTCCGGACAAAATGAACTTGTGAATTTGTAGATTACAGAAGTAACCAGTGTCTAAGTGTTATTCTGTCATTTATTTTTATTTGAAAGATTGCTACACAAATGTTTTCGACGGCAGATTGCACATCTACCGCATTTTATGCTAGCTATCCTATGTTGATACAGTGTAACTGACATGTTGAAAATTAAGAGAGAGAGAGAGAGAGAGAGAGAGAAGCATTTCAAAGAAAACGTTTAACTTGACACGTGTATTGTAATACGTAATAGGAATTCTTATAGTATCGATTTCACAGATTTCATTCTACATGTTTTTGTTTTGTTTTTTTATCCCCTCTTTAGAGAAAATTTAAGGTGCTAGCTTATTTTTCACACAGATTTATATGTAGATGTGACTTATTGCTCAAAAATTTAGTAAAAAAAAAACGGCGTTTTAAGACAGGTTTGTTATAACAATTTTTTTCAAATACGATACAGAAGTTGGTATCTTTTATATCTTAGACCAAGCCACCCACTGAATTGTTGATAATTTCACAGTGCAATTTTATTTGAATAAGCCAGTATCACAGTAAAATAAAGATTTTATCGCTATATTTAGCCTTTTCTCACATAATCTAGCTGTAGAGACTGGAAGGTACACAAACACAAATAAAGAAGAACTTGTAAATTATGTAATTTAATTAATAAAGAGGATGAATTTCTATTTATCCTTAAAAGCCCTAACTACAGTTCCATTAGGCTGAAATACATCAAGAAAATTTATCATACAAAGCCAAGCTAATTAAATCTTCAAACTAATTAAAGTATTATCACTTAACAATACCAAGTAAACAAATTGGGAAAGCTTATTATTATTATTATTATTATTATTATTATTATTATTATTTTTATTATTATTATTATTATTATCAGTAGTAGCAGTTGTAGTAGTACATGTAGTAGTAGTTGCGTTGATATGACTTAATATAAATACTGTCACTGTATTTTCCATTCTGATGAGCCGTTTTAATTAATCGAATTGAATTGAATATGTCACATTCCTTCCCTAGGTTTCTCAGTTTTAATTTCGACCCTATGAAATACATGTGTAAGGTCTACATGTTTAATCTGTCACTTTTTGATATCTAACTCGGCCAACTCTTCCCCATTTGCGATAACGTCTTGGATGTTTTGATAAGCGTGAATAGAAACCATTGAACCTCAGTACTGCTAGGTTATAGGGCACATCAAACTGTCATAATTAGCTTCACTGGGGAAAGATGGCTCATGGAATGTTAAAACTCGCTATTTTGTTATGTGTTCTTCAGAATGGTACGTTGTTTGATGTTTCATATGCTAACTCTTGTTTTTGTTCATGTACATATTGAAGTAAGGCAGTCGGGACATGCTTTTGTTTTGCGGTTCTGATACCTGTTTATTGTTGTTAACGATAAAAATGGAATATCGAACTGAAATGTTCTACATCTGAAGAAATTACAATGTTGAACTGTAGATGTATGGAGATTTTTGCGTCGAAATGATTTTTACTTTAACCTTCAACATAATGTAATTTTGTTTTATATCTCTATTTAAAGATTCTAATTTTATTTTTTTTTTATTTTTGTTTTAAATCATTACAGCTTTGTGTCAGTTCACAACGACCAATTTCACGGAGACCACTGAAGCTGTTATTGCCACAGAACCTGGAAATACGACCACAGAACCAACCAGTACCTCGGTCCTCACTACTACCACCACTACCACCACGCCATGGGGATCAACGGCACCTGAAAGCACTCCAGAGCCGTCCACGGTACAGGGCACTACAGTTGCAGCGTTAGAACCTACGACGGCGTCTGTCACAGAAGCAGCAACTGAGTCACAAAATATCACAGAAGCAACTACCGTACCAGCAAGCATCGTAGAAACAACGACTGAGCCTTCCAGCACCATAATATTAACTGTCTCACCTAGTGTAAGAGCCTTTGCTGGACAACCGTTTTATCTTTGGAGCAACCTGAGCAGTTTTGTGAATCTGTCTGAAGGGTTTGATATTCAATGGAGTAAAGATGGTTCAGTTTGGTGTGTAATTACGGAAAAAACCATATTGGGTACATGTAAAAGCCGCAATGTTAGTACAGAAAACCCCAAAGAAAATAATTTCAAGCTGACCATCCCAGAATCTTACTTAAATGACAGTGGAAACTACAGCTGTGCCTTTTACATTCATGCAAATCTAGATCAAAACCCAAATCCCAGCGTAAGTGAAGTATGGATAGAACAAGGTAAGATTCCATGCTTACGGTACTATGCAATTTTACTTCCAACTTTTACATGTACGTGTAGTAAGTGTCTGTGAACCTACATATAAATATCATGATTATCAAATTATCAAAAGGTCTTTAAAATATAACGTTTTACACGTTTTAGCTTGTGTAATGCGTGAAAATAACGAGTTTTAGCTGTTTCATTGTTTGGAGTACATCTTTATTCTCATTTCAGCACCAACTACAACACAGGCGATGACCACAATTGTAACCGAGCCTAGAACAGGTATTAAGATTTTCTTTTGTCTTTTGAAGTCATATCTCTCAACCACTTCATATATTTAAAATTAAAAACTATGAATATGCACCTTGCCTTTTTAAAGTCAGAAATTCTGGAGGATAGAGGTGGATTTTGTATTTACTTTTAGGTCATGATGTTAAGACTAGACATTTGTTGATATTAAATCTGAGCCGTCTATATCAAACAAATTAAAAGTCAATTAAGAGTAATGAATATAATATAAAAGCTGTTCCATGGAGGCAATGTGATTATTCAAATTCGTTTTATATAAGTTTAGCTTATCGTTCTTGTATTGATAAATATCTCCAAAGTTCATCAATTAATTTCAGAATCGCCCAAAACGCCTAAAGCAACAGCGTGTATGTATCATTTAGTATGGTGAATTTTAAATGATAAGAGCTAGTATACTTATTCTAGTTATTTGCATTCGGCACTTCTGTAACTGTACTCTGGATACATAAGAATAAGAGGAGAATTATAAAGCGGCCAACAATTGTACTTTAAAACATTTTAAACCAGATTTTTATCCTAAGTATATTTTGCTATCTTATTATGTAAGCTATGTATTTATTTATTTTTTTTTCATCTTATTTTGTTCATTTACCTTTGTAAGGTCTACTGAACATTTTAGACTGTAAATATTATTATTATTATTATTAAAAAATATTATCATTAAGTATTATCTAAATTACAAGCATTCAAAGGCAGTAATCTTTGACCCGCACTCATTGTAATGGACTGAGTAACTCCACCTGACATTTCTCCTCAATTATTCTTTATTGTGTCTTAAAGACTGGCTCTATTAGCTAATAGCGAGGGAAGGCAAAGGTGGTGGGATGCAATAATCATTTTAAGAGTTCGATGTGGAGAGTACAGATAAGATGCTTAAAATTAGCAAATATGCAAATATTGAGAGAGAGAGAGAGAGAGAGAGAGAGACGGACGGACTGCCAGTAATCATTATTTCCATTATTTCCCTACATGTTGTGTTTTTTTTACCAAACCTGTCGATACACAGGGCTAGTCATTTTACACTAGCTTTGCCAATGTTATTTATGAATGGAACATCTAATCCATTTATATCTATGAAATTAGGCATATGATATTAACAAATATTTGAAATTCACAACCAGAATATTTACTTCTTTAGCAATGTAAAATGGCAACAATAATTACAGATAGAGACTAAAGTTTTGCATGATTTTTCCTGCGGTCCATATGCCAATGACAATTCATCTTTTACCCTATCTGAACGGAATATACCGTTTACCTAGAAATGTTAAACTTTTCTTCACTAGCACCTACAAAGGAGTCTCCCAAGCCGGACGCTCTTTCCACAGAGATCATCATTGCCATTGGTGCCGGTGGCGGAGGAGCGGTCCTGTTGATTGTCATCATCGTTACTGTCGTCTGTTTAAAAAAGAGAGAGAAAGCTCACGGGGAATACGCTACAGGTGCGTGATTACATTAAAAGGTTGCTAAACTGATATTAGGAAACTTTGACAGATTAGTGCATCAAGAAAAAGGGTTAGATAAAATTGCTATAGAGTTTGAACCACTCCCGTACTCCCGAGTTCTCTTTAAATTCTTGATTTTCATCGCTTTATCAGGTTCTGAGCGTAAAAGTCGAAGAAACAAGGTCAACAGTGCTGTAAGTATCTCTATATAGCGTTGCCACATTCATATAAATAGACCTACAGAATTGGTATCAGTTTTAACGGCAGTATTTTACAGAATTTCCATGCTAATATAAGATATAACTTTATATCATTTTATACACCTAATATAATTTTTTTTCTGTTATGTATCTGTGTAGACCCCGCATTATGAAGACCCTGAGGAGCTAAACACAGAACAGAAGCAAGTCAATTTTGATTTTGACACAGGAGCCGCAGAGTACACAGATAAAGGGCAAGCTAACTAGGAAGAAGAAAACCCTTTTTTCATTATTGTACATGTGCACTCTTTGATTAATTTTATAAATTCCTACGTGAAAGACAGTATTGTGGATACCTATAGGCTATAGTCATAAAGAGGATATCTATTTTTTTAATATACAAGTGAGACCAATACAAACGATATATATTTCATTTTTCAGAGTATACTGTTTGTACTCATAACTTAAGATGTATATACATGTATACAAAATTCACCATTATAACTTAGGCAAAAATTGCTTCGCATACTCATGAGGGCCATGGGGATGGTACATATAAGATTTACCATGTTTTTACTTTCAATAAATTAAGTTTTTAGATATATAAAGAAATGTATTAAAATACTTATTACTCTCGTGAATTAAGCTTACAACTACTATAAATTGTTTAATTGGGGGCATGGTTTGTAACATCAACCGGCTCCCATATGATTGTATTTCCTCTTCAGTGGAAAATTATCAATAACACTATTTTGGTCCATGAGAGGAGATCATAGGTTGAAATTGTAGCGGGTATTATATACAAATATTGTTGGTTAAACTATTGATAAATATTTGATAATATTATTTGATTTTGGCCACATTTTCGACTACGCCTTGATACGAGTCGTAGCGTATCATTGACTGATTACTCATTTCTAATATTAGCCAAGGACACTCTAGTGCAATTGAAGATTTTTTAAAGACACGAGAGGCAGGTTGAAAACCTCAATTAAGATAAGATAAAATTTACCTTTGGGTTTTTGCAAAGAATTCGTTTAGTGAATCACCAAAGCAATGGTGATATTATCTGTTTTAAGTTCCTCAAAAACGTTTTAAACAATTTTAATAGTTCTTAATATTTAACAATGAAAAGATAAGAAATTATTGTTAAATATTAGCACATGTGTTACTTATCTGTTGATTGGTTAATTGTTACATTTTATCAATCTGTTTTATGCAAAGTGCGCTTAATATTTACCTTAGGGTATGCAAAAAGTCGCTGGTCGAGTGCGCAAGAGCTATTTCATCATGGTATCGTTACATATCTTTTGTTGTAATTATTGGTTTTTCTGCTACATGGATGCATTTTATTAAACTATTTGCATAGCACATAAATGTGATATTGTCATTATGCTGTGCTATTAGAATGGTAGCAATATGATGTATTATTGACAGCTAGCAATATGAAACTGCTACGAAGAAATATGAAACTGTAATCTGAATTTATTTTCAAAACGAAAAGAAAATAAATATAACGCTAGGGCTTTTTGTGGTTTTCGTCATATAAGCTAGGTACTTTTCATGGAATGTTCTTACTAAAGAATCAATAAATCTTATTTATTTAACATTGGTATGCTTTTGATTTTGCATGTTTGAAGTAAATGTTTGTCAGGTTCTTCTCAATGTTTTGACGGCAGTATTCCATTTAAAGATAAGTGCAAATGCCTTTTAACATTGACGGAGTTTTTAAAAGAAAAATATTTATCCGTATTTTTCGCTAAAATTCATTATATAATGGCATTTTGCCAGCAAAGGATAATAGCTCGGGAAGAAAAGTGCAACGCATTTATTCGGTGTAAAAAATGATTAGATAAATATAATATAATATAATATAATATAATATAATATATAATATAATATAATATAATATAATATAATTTATTTCAAATATGCTCAATACAATTTTGAGCCGTGATACTGCTAATAGTGCGTTTACACTCATCGCGAGATGAGTTTCACTTAAACGTTTATGAATGAAAATTAAATTGAAATTCAGTTAAATCACACTCGAAAATATTAAAATGAAGTTGGGCTAACTTATATATCGACAGAGTATCAAGTACAAAAAATATATTTTTAAATTGTATACATGTAGCTAATCTCTTATTAAAATTTTGATCAAAAATTGACAGATCTCTTTTTTACTTAATATATAGCTTTAGGAGAAATTTTTTTTTCTTGTTTAAAAAAATTTTGATCCGACATTTCTTTTTTGTCAGTATAAGATTCATCTTAAAGGTTTTATGTTTTATATGTAATAATATTTTAATCAGCACTGAGGCATTTATGACGCTCTGTTTCATAAAATAATCACGAATTGAGAGAAAACCACAGATTTCATCTTGATCATTTCGAGATCACTAAATCATTGATATGGTGTCAGAATAATTTTAACAATGAATTACCGTACCAAATGGGGTGAATGCTCGTAAACAGAAGACATTAAACGTGTCACAGAGAGACTGTGTTTCAGTAACACAAGAATACAAAACTGTTTTCTCGTGCCCAAATTACTACTCACAGGATATTTTGTGTCAAAAATCAAAAGAATATTTTCAACCTCTTGTATCCTAGGTTAAACATATTCTGTGACAGTGTGGTTGTAGCACATCAATCACATAACATCACACATCATATTTAAGAAACCGAGAGCACCCCTAGTTAATGACCAATGATGACAGTAAATATGACTTTGCACGATTAAATTTTAAACGTTGAACAGTAAAAAAAAGTGTTCAAATATTTTGTATTTGAATATTCTCAGATGAAATATCCTTTTTTATTCAAACCATCGATGATTTTCACAGTATCTCTCCCTTTATCCTGTTCTCAATGTTGCCATAGGAATGCTCTGAGAACCTGTTCAGATCCACGTGGGTGGTCACCTCTTCTCTCAGTAATTTCTCCAAGTGGACAACTAAGTCCTCAAATGTTGGACGACGGCCGGGGTCTTGCTCCCAACACCACGTCATGAGTTTGTATCTGTAACATTATTCACAATTTTTATATTAGAAGACGTATCAAATTTAAACATTATATTCAATAAATTGAAGTTATGTATCAAGTTCAGTGATATTTCACATTATATCAAATTGTATAAAGGCGTTTTTCTTGACAGAATAGCCCATGCAATATCCTGTAGAGTAAACCAACATTCATGTACCCACAGCGCAAGATGTTTTTGAAAGAAAATGAATTGTCTATCGAAGACAAGTTTGGTCACATTTATAAACGCTAACTTAACAAGTGAATTAGGTATTAAAATTAACGCATAGATTTAATGATGTATAGAGGACACATAGTAATAGCTTACAGTTCCGGAGTACAATGTTTTGGTTTCTCCATTCTGTAACCTTGGTCAATTTCTTTCAGTAATTCCCTGGCTGTCACCATGGTAGGGTAAGGGGTCGCTCCTGAATTGAGAAGTAATTTATTTCATATTAATTTTTGTGATAAATTAACATATTCTGCAGGTATAATAATATGTGCATGTGTCATGGAAGTAGGCCTAGTGACTAAGCTGTAAATTGCAAAAAAAAGAATAAGTGATACAGTTACGTTTTATGCTGCACGTCGTTATTTACATAAGTGAAGAAAGTGAATGAAGTTCATTACAGCCCATTGTCATGAAAAGACCGTGTGTAACTTACCCAAAGTGACAATCTCCCAGAGCAGTATACCGTAGGCCCACACGTCACTCTTTGTGGTGTACACACTGTCTGACAGAGACTCTGGGGCCATCCATCTCACCGGTAGGGGGCCCTGGGGTATACATATACAGACACTACGATGTAAATACCTACGGCTGTATCCTCAAGGTTAGGAAAAGCCACAGAATAATTCTAGACTTACTTTGAATTATTACATAAGGTAATTAGGTATACGGATTTCAATACTGAAACCAGTCTTGGGGGGGGGGGGGGGGGGGGCTGGGCTGATGTATGCCATACCAGTGCTCATAGAATTTTACCTACATCTACATGTCAAAGGCCAGGAAAATACATGTAGCTACAGGATTGCACTATAATTAATCATCACTTGTAATGAGAGTTTGTCAGTTTTGATAAAGACCGTTTGTTACTGAAATTCCATCTTTTGCCCCCATAAGAAATGGAAAATTGTTAACGATTAAAAATTGCACTACTGGAGAACAAAACTACTTGAGTGCTGACTGCAATTGCCGACGTTGAGACTGATAGAAGGCAGTTATGAGAGGATTTTTAACATTTTACGCACCTGCAATTTACTAAGGTACTCTCGACTCTCGATCACATCTCTCGCGAGACCAAAATCCGCCACTTTGCATACAGGAGACTCACTGACGAGGACATTGCGAGCTGCAAGATCACGGTGCAGGAACTGGAAGGATCAGAACATGATATCGGCATTGTGACATGGCTGCATTTCTGTGCAAACAGAAATAGCAGACTGTTGGTAAAATTAATTTGATTTCATTTGTGATATTGTGTAAAGATACCCATTTATGTTTTATGTTAATGCATTAAACAAAAACATGCCCAGAGTGATGACCAAATTTAAAGCAATGCTTTTTTTTCACAATCAATCAGTAACATAATATCTAATTGTAAATTGATAAAGCTATATTGAGCATGTTTCCTCACAACCTATTTCACATATGTGCTTATGTGGATATACGTGACATTAGTTGTAAAGAGAGCCTTAAAATATATTTGCCAACCTTTTGACTAGAGACAACATAAAAATAAAACAAAACGACAATTAGAAGATATATTTTTCAAAGCTGCCAATGTAACTACATCACTGAATTACATTTTCAAGCAGAAAACTCTCAAATTGTTCCATTTGAAAAACATTTTATTCATAAAATTTCAAAATGATGCCAAATCAAGGCAAACTGAATGAGCAAGTTAGATCCACCTGTATAGGCATTCATACAGAAATTTAACCTACCCCATGCTTCGCTACATGTGACATTCCCTTCGCCACATGTTCAGCAAAAGTGAGAAGATCTCTGGACGTCAGTCTATTGCTTCCACCGTGCAGGTTACCGTAGATATTCTCACTGCGGCTACTGCGTAAGAATGTCTTCAGACTTCCGTTAGACATGAACTCGAGGGCAATAAAAACTGGAACTGAAATAATATTGTACTCGACACTTGCATTTTGTACAAGTTCTGTGCAATTTCGAATGCTTATACATGCATCCGAACCACTATTGAATATGTATTCTTAGACACTGATTCTTATTAATTTGGTGAAGTAGTTTGCAGCAAAGCGTATGCAGGAGTTTGCAAGAACATTTTTGTTTACTGCAGTCATATTGCAGCAGGATTATTTTACATTTGCAAGAAGGAATTGTAGACTGCATCAATATTGTAGCAAATTTGCTGCTAAATTGCAGCAGAACTGATATTTTGCTCAGGATAAGGTCTACAAGTCATCAAATACAATTCTGACATACTAACAACTGACCTGATTTCGAGTAACCCAGCATCTTTACTACATTTTCATGTGGCATTAATGATAGCATAGTCTCCATCTCTTGGTTGAAATCCTTACGATCGGTTTCGGTTGCATTTTCTGAAAATATATATCAAATTTGAATTGATTTTTATTCAATGAATTTCCCAGGGGCAACTGGTACATTTCTTCGACAAACCAACCCCATCATTTGACCCTAATTTCCTGACATACGCTGTTCATTAAAGCAATAATAACTCTTCCTTTGAGATTCAAAATTCCGCAAGAAATACATTATAAACAACGCATGGAAATAAATTCTACTGCATTTTACCACTAAAACGGCCGTTATTGTAGTAAAACTAAAATCTGTGCTTGTCAATAGGGCTTTCGATGCCTTTCTTCCGGGTCGTCTAGGCATCTGTTGCCAATGGCGTTGGGGTGTCACGCGGATTCTCGCCCTCATTCGAGACCAAAATAACATATGGCGCCAAACGCCTGATGCAATCCGCAGACGTAAATTGCGAGTTTTTGTACAGTGCGTCGCATAACGAAAAACCCAGTGGCATTGTACTTGCACACATTGTAGATATAAATGCATTTTGAGCAATAAGACGAATATATCTTATGAATCTCATATTATTGTTATATAGTGTTGTTGTCTGCTTTTCCGGCGGTTTTAAGTAGGTCACCAAAAATATCGCTCGATATCGCGTGACTATGCAATGTCAGAGAGGGCTCCTTCAGTTAAAACCTCTTAAGAGATTTTAACAAAAAACCGAAAGTTTAGGGAAAAACCCTGGACTAACTTTGAATGCAGGAATGGGGCCGTTGACCATTGGTAAGTACGGGGAAATTGCCATTTATTCCAGGAAAATCCAATTTTTGGCCAAAACGAAGAGTTATTATGACTTTAAGCGATGTTTTGTTTTTTTTTAAATTCCGCCATACTTTCGATGTCATTTCTTGCACTGATATCTCGATTTCGCGCGCCGTGCAAAACTGTGTAAAGATATTTGACGGGCAGTGAGGTTCATCAGGAAGTGATAAAATAGTTTATTTTTGTGACATAATTACATGGTATTTGAATTATGATCAAAAGTATTACTTGTGCTCATCTCAGTTCAACAAGAAGTGTTTATGTACTAACGTGTGTTATAATACTACTTATACAGACCTTAACATATATCTACTGTACCTTTCAAAACCTTAACTGCTAAGATTTTGGCGTCTGTAACACGTTTTTTGTATTCTGCCTTCCAGACTCTGCCAAAATGTCCTTCTCCGATTGGCTGAACCAGTCGAATATCTTCCATGGTATCAATTGATTCTGTCGCGGTGATTTCCATGTATGCATTCTGCAGTAAGAATTGTTTACAGATATTTCATCCATAGGTGAGTTGAGTACGGTTCGGAATTTTTCAAGGTCTAGAATCAGGAATCATAATTGTGCAACTCTAGGTTTCGTGGAAATCAAAAGAGACAGAGCAGTCCGGAAGGTTGGGCAATTTGCATAAACAAACTGTGAAGAAGCAAATTCCATTTCATGGCTAGGTTACAAGGAACACCGTATTTCAAAAACATTGCCTCTGATTGAATATAAACAGCTATTTTTTTTTAAATTCCATTTAATCTATTGTAAAATGGTTTAGTCTCAGTTATTTTCTCTTTTCTTTTAATCCCTTACCGTTTCACCTTCCATTTGTGTCGGCATGTCATACGCATGCTCTTCTTTCCTTCGATATTGATCTGTCTTTTTTATACAAGGGGGGCAAACCATGCCGTATTTGCGCTGAAAGTAGTCACATACGATTTCAATAGGAAAAAAACGTATCAAGCAATGCACGCCCAAACAGAGTGTTTCTTGGAGAGTTTAATTTATAACAAAATCTGTTTTAACAATATAGATTGTTTTGCACCGAAAACAATTTGTTACGGCTGGGTATCAGCGACGTTTTCAGATGAAGGGCTCACACAACCCCTGCCTGGTGTTGTTTAAAACAGATAGTAAGAGGCATTCTAGTCTGACCCCCATTCTCGTTCCCCATTTCTATCACTGGAACCACGTTTAATGACTATGATGCCACATACATTTATCAGATCACAGTGATGCCTTAAGCCTCGGTCACAACCGGACGACGCATTTCAGAATCGTACGTCCCCTGCGATTTTTGGGTGTTGCGGAGAGTAGGGGAAAGTCTTCCTTGCGAGTCGCAAGGGCCACCTGAGATGTCCTTTCAAGCAGGGACGCTAATTGCAAGGAGCGATGGCCGTGGAAATTGTACTCATTTCTTGAGTTTGTTTTGCTGGCTGTGCACGTGGCACACACTCACCACTTACGAAGGGAATGCAACGCACGGCGAAAGTAGTGCCCTTTGCGTCAATTTTGCTTCACACTTGCCTTACACGATTGTGGTGACGTACTGATGGCGTACGTAGTTTTGCTTCTTGTTCTCCTCTTCTTTCTTCTACCTCAGCCCTTTTTACTACTATGTAAGCTTCTTTGTCTTGCCTTTTGGAGGCATATTAGAAACTAAATTGAGCAAAAATTTGAAAATTTTGAAAATTGTTGTACACGTTACACAGTCGACGTTCATTGTAAAGACACGAGCGTGCGTCGTGAGCAAGCCTTTTATACACCAGGCGTGGGGGTGACGCACGTGCGACGCATTCCCGGTGTGCCCTCGACTTTGTTCGCTAGTTGTGAGGGCGTGCGCCTTAATCAACACGCAAAGGGCACTTGCTCCTTCATAGCTTGCGACGTGCGTCTTGCACAACGCGCGTCTTTCTTGCTAACTCCGTGCGAGGGAAGCAAGTTACGCTTGCGGCCTCGCTGTTCTCAGGCTATTTGTAGAATCTTTTGGACATGGCCAACATCCTCCGCACGTGCTTACAGGCTGTCTGTGAACTCGAAATTTCGTAAGAAGGACTTGCGTGGGAAGTGAGATTCTGCGCAAAATTTGGACGTAAACAGCCCGTAAGAGCCTTTACGGCCGGTTGTGACCGAGGCTTTAGAAGCGGTGTTAGATACATAGATAGATAGATAGATCTGTTATATCACCAAAATTGGTAACCATAGTGGCTTCTTGTATGTAAAAGTGAATTCACCCTGTAAAAGTAAAGTCCCATCCCAGCTAGTACAATGCATCCACCAAACACTCCACCAATTGCTGCCCCAATGAGTGGGCCTCCTATACCTTCTACAAACAAATTTGTACCTGTAATTTAAGTTCTCAAAAACTGCATTGGTGAGTATGCATGGAATTATTGTCAAAAATCATACACGTTGTACATAAATGCCTCCTAGTAAATTAAATGTGTAAAACCTACTGCCTTTTTAATTAAAATATTTTATATAGTTATCAATAATATCAACTGTGTTGATCAATGCCATATGACAATATGCTGTCTGTGGTTATAATGGCCCATTAAAATGTTTCATACTTTCACTTTGCCCCTGGCCATCTGTTGACGTTGGGAGAGGGGCGCTTCTTGTCCCTGAAACGGTTATCAAATATAAAATATAACCAAATATTTTTTCTTTCTCTAATAAATCTGAATTATTGTTTCCGATTCGACTTCCGATTGTAAATATACCGAATTCATTAAAATGACTTATTACAAAAAAGCACAAAAATAGCTTTTGTTCTCTTTAAAATGGACATCGAGAGCAAAGCCTCATGCGACAAAGATGTATCTATTCGTAATGAATCGGACTTTACCAGCCACGTGCTCACTCATATTGTAAAAAGCAATCTACAATGTCTTAAATCGTGAAATAATGGGAAACATTAAATTTGCCCGACAACTGTAGATTTTTCTTTTTAGATAGCATTTTGTTTGTGACAGTTGTTTCTTATACCTAATACATATACGAGTGTGAATATATTTGGACGTAAGATATCACCAGTGCTACTGACAACGACCGCACAGCTGTGGCTCCCACTTTCATTTAATGTCGCCTTTGAAACAGACAGTTGAAAATCTTGTGTACCAGTTGGGTTGTATACATTGTTAATTGAAATGTTTCTGTGCACACAAACACCCGTTGTGGAGTTTTGTAATGATATAGCAGTAAGGCACCACGGGGCTCCATTTCTCAACCATTTGATGACAAATCCAGCGGACAAGTCTTGAAGACTGGTAAGGTTACACCACAAAAAATAGGGATCTCCAGCAAATACCAGTACCCTTATGGTAGGTGGAACCTTCCCAATCAGTGTTATTTCTATTAAACCAAACAAAAAATGACGGAGAGTTATTTTTGCAACCAATCAGAAACTTAAAGGCATTGCATACAGAGTTTTTGATCCCGCATACATAAATACAGGACAATATGAGAACCAATTACACTACACGTACAATGAGCAAGTTTACCAAATTTAAAGACAAGAAAAAAAGTCAACCGATCCCAGCCACCTTACAGAGCTAAAAAAACTGTAAATATGTATCATTATAGTGTATTTATGTTATACGTTTAGCGAAAGCATGACGTATGCAATTTTATTCAGCCCTCGAAGTCAGAATCAGATGATCGTGATAAAGGTTGAACCTGTTGTTGGTCTCTTTCCCTTCCTTATTTGGTAGTTTAGGAGGCACAGGATGCTTAAATGTTAGAGTAATCAAAGTTGTACAACTCCTTGGTGTCATTCATTTGCATAAATGTGAAATTATAGTTTTTCTTAATCTGAACACAAGGTTGAAAAATATTAGGGAGCTGCACCGACAGCTTTTCAATCTTCAGTGAAGCCGCACAAAAGGCGTGCGGGCAATTCCACTGAGACTGAAAGGGCTCCGGACGATAATTTTTCAAACGAAATACGATTTTCCCCAATTGACCTCGAGCTTATGTTGGTGAAATTGGACGGCTCCCGCACGTAGCCCCTGGCTACTTACGATTTTACAAAAAAAATCTTACGGAAAATCGTATTCACTTCATCGTGCGGCGCCCGTGGCAAATGAAATCAAGGGTTTTCAATTTTGATAGCTCCGTATCGTAGGATTGCCTTGCGTTGTTACTCGTTAACTGCAAGTTCACCAAACAATGCCCGCGCGTACAATACCTGTGCTATGCCTGTGCGTGGATTGCGCAATGCCATCTCGATATTGTTACTATCTACGGGCTTACGGTTTTCAGAATTTGACAAAAGTTACAGCTTGACAAAATCATAGAGACTGCAAAGGCCTTAACTCCTTACGATTCCGTACGATTTCGCACGGCCACCGTCTATCTCCGCTCAGACACCGTACGGAAAGGGAATTATGGGCAATATATGGGCAACGTACGGGTATTGCATTTCAAATGTAATCTAGGCTTAACTGGAAAACTCTTGCATATTTTTTCAATCATGTACATTGTATATAGTAAAAAAAGCAATATACGATGTCTTAAATCATGAAATAAAAATAATTTAATGAAAAAATAAACAGCATAAAATTCACCCACATACTATAATCTTTTTCCTGCGTAGCAGTTTGATAGTGGCATTTTTCTTACCTGATACATATACGAGTGTGAATGTATTTGGACGTATGAAATCACCCGTACCACTGACAACGACTTCACAGCTGTGGTTTCCACTGTCATTCATTGTCGCCATTGGAACAGAAAGTTGGAAATTCTGTGTACCAGTTGGGTTGTTTACATTCTTTATGGAAATGTTTCTGTTCACACATTCACCCTCTGTAGTGTTTGTTTTTGCAAGAGCAGTGGCGCACCACTTGTCTCCATCTCTCAACCATCTGATGGTTACCCCTGCATCCAAGTCTTGATGACTGGTGAGGTTACACCACAAAAGGAATGGCTCTCCGATGTATACTTTAAACAAAACGCGGTCGTCCATATTTGCAGAATAGCGTGTTTGGCCAACCACTGAAATAAAGAATATAAAACAATTTCGTAGTACGAAACAAAAAAATATAAGTCATCATCGTCTTTTTCTTGATTTGAGCAACAATATCTTCACATAAGCCAGCCATGTCAGGTTCTCATGTATATATGTATAAATTTCTTATCCAGACTAATTTCACAGTAGTTAACCCTCCGAGACACTGTACAGACATATAAAATCTAAGTTTACGGTAACTGTACTCACCAGCCAGTGTTTGGAAAGGACCATTGTTCAAAAATAGATGTAATCCCATAAAAATGTACAGCTCTATGGAAGGAGACTGTCTGTATGTTAGGTCGGAAACCATGGTCTCAAGTAGCCCTTTCAGGTCTAAGTTGACTATGATGAAACAGTTATTATTAATAGTAAACAAATAGAGTTTTGAATAATGGCGTTAAAATGTAAGCAAATAAAATGTGAATGGACGCCAAAGTCAATTTCCATTCCAAAGATATTTTTTAAATCACCGTATACGTACCTTTCTTTCCAGAATAAACTAGGTCATCATCTCTTCCGCTTTGATAACTATATGTGTCAGTTGTTGGACTTTGGATGACACAGTAGATGGATGTTTCACGGATATTATACAGTTACAAAAGATGCTAGCAAAACTAACAATAATAATACTGTGTGGTAGTCACCTTGGTAAGTGAAAGGGGCTGTTAAAACTGTCATGTGTGAGTCGTTTTTACGATTCAATGAGCTATATCCAACTCTGGTAATTACATCATTTATGTCGAACCGTGGTCATAGTAAACAAAACGTTTATACCATAGGTATCCATGACTAATTCAAACTCTAACATTCCAGCACAGTGTCAAACAAGCAATGATTTAGGTGCCGACGTTCCACTTACCTTTCGGTTATACACTGGCGGGACATTTTTTCTGTGGTGTAACCTCACCAGTCATCAAGACTTGGATGCAGGGGTAACCATCAGATGGTTTAGAGATGGAGACAAGTGGTGCGCCACTGCTCTTGCAAAAACAAACACTACAGAGGGTGAATGTGTGAACAGAAACATTTCCATAAAGAATGTAAACAACCCAACTGGTACACAGAATTTCCAACTTTCTGTTCCAATGGCGACAATGAATGACAGTGGAAACCACAGCTGTGAAGTCGTTGTCAGTGGCACGGGAGATACGATACAGCTCAACGCATTTACGCTCGTATTTGTCTCAGGTAGGAGATACTGATACAGAGAAAATGCATTTCACGAAACTGTTATTGGCTTCACCCATATTACAGATACAATATTTCAAACCAAATTGCTTTGACTGTAAAAACTGAATAGGTTTGGATCATTGCCAGAATAACATGGTTAATGTATGAATTATCTAACGACCATACTGCCGGTAGAACGTGACAGAGAGTCCCCCATAACAGAAAGTCCGTTCCCATTTTGACCCACTTAGGTCAGACCAACCCTAACCACTATAACTATATGGAGGGTGGACTTTCTGTTATGGTCTCAGCTATCAGTAAACTGATCAGCTTTTTCCACTTATTTGGTAAACCCAAAAATTCAAGTAAACTGATGTTATAGAAAAAAGCCAAATACAAATCGCTTTTTTAAAACAGCCTTACAAGTGTATGAAAATATCATGTGTCCTTACTTTATTGTACTAAGTAAGGTAAGAATTATATAAGATATGCTGATTGGTGTTTATATATGTTTTAATATTTATTATTCTTATTATCGTATAAACATGTATGTATATATACGACTATTCGTAAATTAGTGAGCCATCAAATGCTGAGCCATGCATACTTTTAGTGCTCAATAAAAATTATTATTATTATTATTATTATTATTATTATTATTATTATTATTATTATAGCATTTTGCAACCGAAAGCGTGTCGCAACTAAATCATATTTTGCAATTAAAGAAAAACGTTCAAACGCATTTTGGAGCCAGTTTTTATTTTCTAAGTGACTGAAACAGTTTGAAGTACAAAAGAGGTAAAATTGAAATGAAGACGAGGTTGCCTCGACCAGGTTCGCTGAATCTGGTCAGGATGCCCCTGGGCCGGACGATTATATATAATTTATTTCACATTGAAAATTACTAGATCATCAAAGTTATTCAGAGTTAATTCGAGCCATTTACTTTTATTTTATTTGTGTTCAAACATTTTAATGATCTCTTACATGTCATGCATTTACGCCCCAATTTAAATGAGCTTTCATCAGATGTAGGTAATTTTACGGACTGTAAGCAATGTACTCACATGTTACCAACGTCTCTGACTATCCTTATAATTCGAAATGTGCATTTTATTATGCTCATACCCCTGTGTATCACATGAACACATAATACTGATATGACTTTTTGATATCTTTATTAAATTTAACGTAACCGTTATTTTGACAAGTATATAATGCACTCCTTATATCAAACGAATTTACATATACACTTTTACATTTCAGAAAGGACGACGACAGTACCTGAAGTGATGACAGGTACCCATAATTAAGTAGATTGCCCTGTAAAAATCTTTGGGACTTTGCTGTGCTTCGGTTAATAAAAGTTAAGCATTTAATGAATAATTGATGTAAAGTCCCCGTTTTATTCTTCAATTTGATTAATGATGTCATGAATAACCACCTTTCCTTTACTTCTTAAACTGATGAAGCATCTATTATTTTCAAAGGTTCACCGAAGAATGAAACCTCAAAACCAGCCCGTCTATCCCAAACGGCTATCATAGGTATAGGTGCAGGGGCAGGGGGTGGAGTGTTGTTGGTTATAGTTATCACCGCAATTGTTTGTGTGAAAAAGAAGGGCAAGGGCAACTCAACCACAGGTAATAAGTTATTTTTTACTGGGGCGTTGCTTAATACATTTATCAGAGCAACCAGGATTGATATATTTTTATGCTAATTAGTCTCTATAAGTGCACATAGCGTACATCTTCACTAACTGACATTGGGTACATATTTTAACCTGCAAAGGTGCCAAAGTAGCCCTGGCAGCTAAGCAAAAAATATTTTTCGTAAATAACCATCAGTATTTGATTTATACTTAATGCAGCACCCATTGATTTCATGCACATGTTCCTCAGGTGTCAATGCGAAGAAGACTAATCACAGACAGAGCAATGTAAGTTTTATTTGTAGTGGCACACAAGTTAAAAAAAGCTGCCTTCCATTATAGTGGATTTTACAAGTATTTAAGTACAAGTAAAAAAAGCAAGTGTGAACCAAAACATGTGTACTAAAGCGTGTATGTAAAAACAATTTGTCTACATCATGATAAACATGAACATTTTCCACTTTAATATAAATGATATCAATAATACGGCACACATTTTAGCACACGTGTGCACTCGCTCAAGGACGTTATCGTATTTTCAGCCCCTTGAGAAGAACGCAGAAAACTTACACTACGCTGATTTGACACTACATGAGAACCCCAAGTCGTCCAGCTCTACGGGAACAGGATCAGCTAAGTCTAAAACTTTAACCGTAAACCCTGGAGACGATAGGGTGGAGTACGCACAGGTAGTGAAACAGTAGAAACTGCCGAATTAGTCGTTATAGCACAGTATAAAAAGAGCGTTCAACTTTTGTAGTTATTTACTCGTATAACACCCGTTTTGAAGCTGATTTATAAGCTAGGTTTGCAGTTAACGTATAAACGATGCACATTTATGATAGTATATGATTCAACCAACATCGTGGGTGCTTTACATTTGTGTATTTAACGACAGTGTATATACTTTCCATGAAAATATCAAAGGCGATATAATCCCAATAGTAAATCAACTATCAGACGCTACAAATGAACATGAGCTATCGATACCTATATCCACATAGTATTTTATAACTTGTCATATTCGGTTCAAGACGCTGAAATTATTGTAAGTTTTCTTATGTTGTTTATAGACGGATCAAATGCTTGGTTTGTGATTTTAGTAAAGAAAAATATTATACTGATGTAACATTACATTCGATCAATGTATATGTGAACCTATAGATAAGCTCCAGCCTACTTCAATAATATGCGCAGGTTTAGATAACAGTACTTCACTGATCTTTATGTATATAAACCATGGTAACTCACTTAGCGACGCTTTGATAACAGATGTTTTACACTGTGTACACCATAGAGAGGTCATATGATTATCTTAAGGTCACTTAGGGTCAATGGGTCAAATTAGCCCGTGGGAATAACCGTGGGACATAAATCATTGGGAGGTAATCCTCCTTGATGCAGAGAAGCACCTAACGACCCCTTGGCGAAGAAATAGGTAATTGTTGAATGAAGTATTTTGTTTTAATAGGTTTTATTTTGGGCAGAGTTTAACTTAAGCGCAATTTAATAATTGCAATTCTATATCAAATAAACGTACAAACCATCTACACCCATCGCATATATAACATGTAATACTAAGAATTAAGATTAATGGCTATGAGTGGTATGTATAGTAGAGCTGCACGGTGCAGAAATTATATCTTTTTTGTGTTTAAAAGAAAATAGTTAAGGTACATATTAAAAACAATACATTTATTTTTTCGTTTAGTAAAATTGATATGAAAGTGCTTATATAGATAATCAGTTTATATTTCAAATAATTTCAATAATTGATGTGAACTACATGTATTATTATAAAAAACAGTCGTTTTGAACATTAAAAGCCATAGTTCGTATCCACATTATTCTATTGCAATTTTTTTTTTTTTTTTTTTTTTTTTTTGCGAACATCACCCGTTTATAGCAAGAAATAAATGAACAGACTTCGTTTTAGCACACTTGCCCGACAGTAAAAAAAACAATTGCATCCTACGAAAGTATTCTATAGCCTTTGTAATTGTTAAGAGTCACAGCCAGTCTGACATATTCCTCAACCTTGATGGAGAATCAGTTATTAAACAATTCTTCAGGTATTAGAGTTTCATGAGCAGTACTTCTGTTGAAGTTTTAATTTTAAAAAGTGCTTCATTTTAATTATATTGAGTGTTTCAATGTTATATTTCATCACACCAAGTGGCACGAAGTTATTCACAAGCAATACATGCGATGCACCGCTAGTGTAGCATTTGAATCGGATGATTCCAAAACCACACTGAATATTGGGACAAATAAAATATTTTCATTACTACAGGTATTTAAATCAAAACAATCTATCAATTTTGTGGGAGAACTTTTTACTACTGTACGCACTGAGAAAATTAACTTCTTTCACTCTCATAACCAACAACCATAATACCACAAGTTCCTTTTCATATTTATGTGATGAAAATGCCTGATTATTTTTACCTCATAATTGAAAGGGGGTTCTTTGTCAAAGCAGACGGAGAGCAATTGATATATTGTCTTTGTAACGAGAAATGGGAATTGAGTAAAAACATGGGAGAGAAGAGACGAGACAAAATTTAAATACCTGTACTTTTAGGTTCGGTTACAATTGTGGTCATTTCTCCTGTTGTAGTTGGTGCTGAAACGAGAATATGAGTAAGCTTACATGTTCAGACTAATATTCACACATTACACAAGTTAAAATATAAAACAGTAAGTATTCCAATGCGGTTGGGTTTTTTTTTAATATGATCGCCTAATGTGGAAAACTTTTATATACTGATTCAATAAGGGGAATTTCACAAACATTTAAAAGTTATGCAAAACATATTCTATGTAGAATTAGGGAATAATTACACAATAAGAGTGTCATCTGACCTTGGTCTATCCTTACTTTGCTCACATTCGACGCTGGATTATTTAGATTTCCCAGAATGAGAAAGACACAACTGTAGTTTCCGCTGTCAGTTAAATAAGATTCCGGGATGATCAGCTTGTAGTTATTATCATCTGGGTTTTCTATGCTAACATTCCGGCTCCTGCACGCACCTAAATAGGACGTCTTCATCGATAGAGCAGTAATTATACACCATAGCGAACCATCCTTAATCCATCGAATTTCAAACCCATTGGACAGGTCCACAAAACTGCTCAGGTTGCTCCATAGATACAGCGGTTCTCCAGCAAAGGCTTTAACAGTTGGTGAAACAGTAACTGTTACGATACTCAGAGAATTCAGAGATCGTTTCCAATGTATTGATTTTATGATACTTTGTGACACAGTCATTGCCCCTTGTCTGACCGGGACAACGATGGATTCAAACTGTACAGTAGTCTTCTGAACCCTGGAGTGGCCCGAGCTATTTTCGAAATCCGTTAATTCCAATGAATTGGTGGTGGTAGAATTAAAGGTTAACTCCCGAGCTGTCACTGTCTCTCCGGATACTGTGGCACTAGCAACCTCGGTAGTCTCTGTGAAGGGACTGCGGTGGTTTCTAAAATTGCCTTCCGACTGAGAGCTAAAAAAAATCATCATGAATATATGAAAAATAAAGTCAAAATATCTTATTAATAAAATGGCGAGCATGACGCAGGTCAACAATATCAACATTCAGACGTACAACCAAAATTATAAAATAAAATGCCTTTTAAGTACATGTACAAAATTTTATGATATGCATACGAAATACCTAAAAATTACCGAAATTAAAGACTTACTGTTCTGAAGAACACAAGGCAAAATGATCACATAAACCAAATGTGACATTCTGTACGCCAACTTTCATCAGCTATTACCTGTTGAGTTCATCAGAGGCCCTCTATGCATGTACTGTACATGTAGAACCTGGCAGTGCCGATGTTCATTCAACCTTATCAGTGGCGGATTAAAGATGGGGGGTCAGGGGGGTCCTGACCTCCACTTCGATGTCTGAAGAAAAAATCACACCAATGGTCCCCGTTTGAAATTAAAATTTTGACTAGCTGAATCATAGTTCTAAACCGTACCAAATAGCACGGTTCGCCCTCTAAAATACCAATTATTTTGGGGCCTTTTAGCGGGCCCCGAACCCCACGCCAAGGGGGGGGGGGGGGGGGTCGGCTTCGAATCCCCTGACCCCCCCCCCCCCCCCCCCCCCCCCCCACC
>NW_019775633.1:7226-75044 GCF_001039355.2 Lingula anatina | reverse complement strand
CGGGTTCCCCCCCAAAAAAACCAATTTTTTGGGGGGTTTTTTGGGGGCCCCCCCCCCCCCCCAGGGGGGGGGGGGGGGGTGGGTTCGAAACCCCTGGCCCCCCCCCCCCCCCCCCCCTTCAAATAATCCTGGATCCGCCCCTGCTTATCAAATCATCCAAATTATGTTATCGGTCGGTTTAGATGTCAAACATTGACATTTTAAACGTAAACCTAAAGTAGGTCTATAGCGTATTTCAGAAGTCCAAAGTCATAGTAATGTATAATGGGGAAAGGATATGCTGTATACACTGTATTACATCGTGTGGCTAAGATGTGTCGAATTCAAAGACAGATTATTGTAATATAATGTATCAATGGGTCGATGTCATTTTACAAAATATCACTTCTACTTATAAACGTGTAAGAACTGAATTGTCTTTTAATGGTAATAGATGTGCTTGCTTTAGGGAGGAATATATACCAAAAGGTGGGGGTGGGCGGGGGCAAGATACACTAAGATATGCATTCCGTCAAATTTTCCTGAGTAATAACCACACGAAATAAATATTTTTTTGAATAGAACAAATGTTTTTTTATGAAGAAATGGGACCAATGCCTACCGCTGGAACACGGGAAACCAACTCGTACCAACTCCCTTGAGGTCTTGAGCAGAAAAATGTGAGCAGAAAAATCGTGAGTAGTATGTTAAAAGACGTACGCTTCTGAAAATGCATCTTCAGTTACATTTATCGGAAGTCTCAATTTGTAGCCCTTTTTCTTAATTTCAAAGTAATGGGTCTTTAATCTTGAAATGCACTTTATCCAAAACACGATCTCTTTGAAAAGAAAAAAAATGTTAACATCAAGGTAAAACTAAATGGATGAACATCTTTTATTAAAGTGTATCCTGATCATGCGTAACGTAGTAAAGGTCACTGTAGGCTTGTAATATCAATGCAACTTGTTCTGTATGTGAAAATTCACACATATCGTATGTCATCAGATCCGTCCGTTCTGGTATTCATATGATGCTCCCGGACATGGGCAGTAATGAAATATGGAGTGGTTGTTAATGCTCCTATCTATGTACATGTATTTAGCAACTGAGGGTAAGTAAATTAGCTTTCAATTGGCAATTTTGACACTTTGTGAAGTATCTTAATACATTTCTTTTATTTTTTACTTTATTTTGTTGGTGATTTTGGGGGCTTTTGTCATAATGGACATCTTCAAGAACAATCGCATTCCCTGTCAAGCTGAATCTTAATCCATTACTCCACGATAAGCTGACAAAATACTTGATACTATATGTTATGTGAACATATTTGTTATTTGCCCATTTCAGTGATAAGTCAGACTGTAACACAAAGTGAAGAGGTCGCCAGTGACAGATAGATTTGGGGGGCTCAGGGGGTTCCTGACCCCCCACCCCCTTTCGATTTTTGAAAAAAAAAAAACACCAATGAGATCGCCTCTTGAAATTAGACATTTGATAAGCTGAATCATAGTTGTAAACCGTACCAAATGACACTGTTTGCCCTCTAAAATACCAATACCCTTCAGCAGGCTCCGGACCCCAAGCCAAAGGGGTGGGGAGGATTTGCTTCGCATCCGCGGACACCCCCTTCAAATAACCATAGATCCGCCCCTGGTCACCTCAGCCACCAATACAGTTGTCACTGATGATAACAGGGTATGGGAATCGGCAAATAATCCTTAGCTGTCAGCCAAATTAGTCGGTCCAATGAACGCGCTCTGCCCCATGCCAGTTTTTCTTTATTGCTGATGCAAAGAGATTGCTATCGACATGAGTAAACAATAACGGTTGATGCTGTATCAACTAGAGACTAGAGTAAATGCAGATCGAATATGAGAATAAAACGATGAAGAACAAGACCAGTAGTAATTTTAAAACATATATACCTTTTTTATTAAACGTTTACTTGATTCATTATGATGAGTCACGAGCAACACATACATAGCTACAGTAGAGTTGATAATTAGGTTTTCCTATTTTCTGGATATTTTACGATTCTATAGCATGACAAAGAAGAGGAAAATTACAATTCTTAAACATTATCTAGTACAAAAAACCTCTAATGTTGTCATTTTCTTCGGGGAATATTCAAACGTGATCAGAAAAAAAAGAACTGCACTGTTTACCTTTAAACAGACACAGCTGATGAAGTTCTTCTCTGACTTAAACTATACTCGGTATTCAAATGCGCACATACATGTAGATTTATTCAATTGTCAGTCATGAAAAATGATTCAAAAATGAATTTTTACGGTATAAAATACGGTATATAAATGAAAAAATGTTAGATGCAAGAGACGCAGTGGTAACTTTTTTTTTTTTTTTTTTTTGGCTTATCTATTGTCTTATTTCATATATGAATATTAACTCTAGAAGCACAATCTACCTCGAACAGTTGTTACCTCCTTTTCCTACAACACTCCCCATATTATTTTTAAAATTACACAAATCCATTTAACCAGATAAAAGTGTATCGGACAAAACATCGCAGCTCTGTGGCACGCAACAACTGATTGAGCCAAGTTGGGAAAAGATGTACATTGTTCTAAATATTGCTTATAAACTTGTTAACTAGGATATCAAAATCTTGTTGGCTTGGTATTTCCTTCTCTAGAGCTTCGGCAGTGCTTTGCAATAACTCTATTATCTCAGTCCCCCTGTCACTAGCCACTATGGCAGCTGCCTCAACAAGGCCCCAGATATCATGAGGCAAAAACACCAGTGGAATTGTTCCACTGGCAGAATCTAAAACGTATCTTGGAACCTTGATACCCATCGCCTCTAATAAAAGCTGCGGCAAGTTTTCGTTTCCTGGTGTGGCCAACCGGGGTCCTGTGTCCATTGCATTTAGTTCCCCGACCAGTTTCCGTGCTGACATGATTGGTTTATACAAAATTTTAGAACCCACAATGAAGCCAATTTTACCAGTATGGTGCATGGTAGATAATATGATACATTTTTCGGGGATGTTTGCAGTGTTTCGTACCTCAAAATGTTGTTTGATTTCCATTACATCCTGTCTGCTTATGTGTTTCAAAGTCTCAAGCAGTACAAATATGTCACGTAATGCATTGTGGTCTTTTTGTAAGACCTCATTGGCCTCCGCTTGCGCTGATGCTGAGAGAACAGAGTGTGCGATGGTGCTGCCACTTACTGTTATCTTGCCACTCGCTCCGAGTGCTGCACTGACTGCTAGTAAAACCGCAAGCTTGCCCGCTGTCAAAATAGAAGCGGCAGTCCCTGCAGCGCCAAGCACTGCGGCAAATATTGAAGTGGAATGACCCATGATTCTGGCGATACTAATGTTTTGATGATGAATGTGCAAATCGTTGGCGATGTCCTTTAGTTCACGTACTGTAGCTGTCCTGCACGCTCTCCATACACTGAACGCAAATTGTAGTCTTTCTACGAAGCAAGCTGACTTTACAATACACCTAATATAATAAGCGGAGTTTTACCTGATGCATTTATCAAACTTTGCAAAAATAACCTTTTACAAATAGGCTTTCTTAAATATAAATTAGTAGTACTTTTTAACTACGCAAGTAATGCTTTGATGAAAGAGCTGGTATTTTTTACGTTTAAGTGTTATATATCTTAAGAAATTACGAATTCCCTGCACGCCAGACTGATGTTAAAGAGAGAAACGAACTGAGTTACAAGTGGAAAGTGAGCAATAACAAACTGTCCGAATTTCTAGTAGCACAAAATTAATTTGCTACATAAGTACACATTATACAGTTTAATTCAGAAATAAAATCTCTTATCCAAATAACCAGGAGTATACGTACTTACTTACATCGTGCGTTCTCTTACAATGAAACGTACGTTCCACCAACCAGAGTTTCTACGAGGATTCCGATTAACTATCATCTCTACTGCGAAGGGACAGTCACCGCTGGCTGGTTTTGGATCCACGGTACAATTTTTGTCTTTTTTACGACGGTGTTTCAAAGCATTGTCCTTTCTAAACACTTCTCTTGCACAAATTTCACCGGCAGGGCTAATTATTTCCATGACATAGAATGCATCTTTTTTGTAAAAGGCGGCACATAATTCTAGGCGAAAAACCCAATCGGTATGATCATCATGTGAAACACCCTGCACAGCAGTGCTTTGACTCTCGATCTGTATCGATATGTTATCCGATGTTTTGCTTTGGTACGGCTGAACGGCATATTGAATATTTTCCACATGTGCCCCGCGGCTTGCATGTTCATAACCATGACCTTCTATCGCTTGTTGGGCTATAGTGCTTGGCTGCACAGAAGCAGCAACTTTAGTTAGCACACCTGTTATTTGGTCTATTGCATCAGAGTCGCGTAAATGCAATTCGTGTGGCGTCTGATTTTCGATTTCTACAGTAAATCCTGAAGAATGCCCAAGACCCATCTCTGATCATTTGTTTTAGAATCCTTATTTACCAGCCTATCTTATTAAAGTTACCACAGCCATGTCTCTCACCCCGTGAGTTTAACTTCAATACGCCGTTTGTATTGCGACACACACCTGGTGCCCATAGAGCAGGAAAAACATTGTCATGGTCCCAATGTGCTTTCGTGCTTACACCGTAGTAAAAACTGTTTTTCAGATATCCCATAGCCTGCCACCATCTTAAATGACATCGTCTTTTATTGTTGGTTAAGGAGACGGATTTTGGTGAGTAAGAAATTACAATGTAAAAAAAATAAATAAATATTTGCTGCAATTGCGGATCAGGTTATCGAACATAATGCATTTATAATGTGCCGTTTTTGACTTTGAATGAGTTTTGTATTCCCCATATAGGTGAATGACTAATTCAATATCACTACCCTAACATCCAAATCAAAATATTGATAAACCTTAGTTGAGCTGAAATTACAACGGTTAAAAGACATTACTTGAGGCAATTATGGTTCAGGGTATGGAACTTAGTGCATTTTATAATGCGCCGTTATTGACTTTGACTTAATTTTGTATACCCCATTAAGGTGACATCGACTTAGACCAACATCCAAATCACAATATTAATAGACCCTATTTGTAGAGCTGGAAATTGCAATGGTTTAAAAACATTACTTGCGGCAAATCATAATATTGATCGACGTAAAGCGAATGTTTTCATAAAGTGTGTACAATATAATTATTTCATTAGATACCGTTGGTCGAAAGGGTGGTTTGAAAAATATTATTAATACTTTTAAAGGTTTTTGTCCTACCCATTATAATAACGAGCCAAGTACCAAAGTCCCATTAGGACTACTATTCCTACTAACCTCGGTTCCTGTTAAACTTGATTTACTGTTACACCTGTCTACATTTGGAAAATCTCAAAGTCGCATTGCATGGTAGATAGTCGAATAACGTAATTTTATATACTTGATCAGCTTTGACAGGTGAAAAATGCAAGAAAAATGACAGGACATCATAATGGGTATTGGAATCAGTTATAGCATATGACAATTTACGTATGGCCGGTGTATAGTATCTCGTGTATTGTGTAAGTTAATCAGGCAGTGCATATTATGATGTAGGAATACTTTTAATTCATAAAGACGCTGATACCGAAAATGAGCTTTTAGAGTGACTTTCATTTCCTCGGTAATCTATATCTGGTTTGACACTGTGTTGTGATAGACAAATATAGAAAGTTTTATTACTGGGCGGTTGTCCTACCGTATCTGTCAATATTATGTGTTTATTTATTCCGTGTATCAGTTGAAGATTACACACTAAATTTAGTATTAAAAATACAATAGACGAGTGTGATAATTATACAGGGTAGATTAACGATTGTAAGAGGAATATTGTGTCTGGCCTAATCCCCCTGTCGAGTGGGTTGGTACGCCCCTCTTGAGTACTTATGTAAACAACCTGTCTCCTGTGGCGAACTGTCAATTAGTTCACTAATTTTTAGTATCACGAGTTAGCTGTAGGTTAAATCTGTGTCAGCTGATATCTCAATTAATTTGCTGCAATTGAACAAAATACCATTTGTTGCGCATGGTCAACAATTCACCCGGCCTATTTTTATGTCAAAAAGATCTGTTTTAATTTTATGCATATAGTATTATAGAAAATGAATAAATTAAGAAAGGGAAATACAACTTGGCAGTAAACCCAACGACTTACAATTTAATAAGTAAAAGTTACAAAAAAATTGGTTTTTGAAATGTCCGTAACAGTTTAATAGTAGTATTATCGCATAGCGTATGTAGTAACCGAAGAAAGGATGAACAAATAATAATGTCAAAGGTCACACATGTTTTAACTTAAAATACTTTCTTCATGGCTAATGGTATTGCGTGGGTCTATATGACACTTCCTGAATTAGTAAGCATCCATTGTGTGTTAAAAGACACGATTTCTAAAGAGACACACCGCCGCTCTTGCACAATTTTTGGCAAATAATCTAGTACATTTCGTGTTATTTACTATTTAATTACCTAGTGTCATACACGTTGCCTAGACTTATTCCTCCTCTAACACACACACACTCCTCTCTTGCCCTATTTACTCAGTGCACCATGAAATACCAACCTTAAACCTAGGTCCCAACTACGTTTTGGACGCACGGTTTTTAGGTTCCTTGGACGTAGCTAGATCGCAGGGAGGGAATCAAGTAAAGCCTAGGTCCCAACCAAACGTACGGGCTGCTACGTGTGGTCTACGGCCAAAAAATTGGGAAAACGTGGGAGTTCGTGCGTGAGCAGCACGTCCATCGTGCGACTGTTTCATGAAGTGTGTGTTGGAAGTGTTTTTTAATACTTTCAACGTCATTGCAATACTACAAAGATCAACTTGCATCAGAATCACGGCATCAATCTTACTGTTCAAAGCTATGCAATTTGAGATAAAATAAATTAAATAATGTTTAACTGCAAGAATGACGTAAGTTGACAGTTAGCTCACGGCCCAGATGACCTTAAATGAGATGTTTAAATAAAGGCAGAAAAAACATACTCACAATTGTGTATAGTATATTCAAAGACGCTTCTGAAAATGCATCTTTAGTCAAATTTATCGGAGGTCCCATTTGCTTAATCTGAAAGCAATTGATACTTACTCTCGAAAATTCCAAAGTACGATTATTTTTTCGAATAGTAAACTGTTTATAAAGATCGAAGTATTTTGGAGAGGCTGAGATGTCGTTAATGTCTAGAGTGAGTGATCAACAGAGAACGAGTAATGCCAACAAGCCTGGATGATCATCTTTTTTTTTTTTTTTTTTTTTTGGGGGGGGGAGGGATGCACCATGTTCATACCTCTTCTTGAATTCAGTAACATACTAAACGTCAGCGTTGGCCTGTAATAGTAGGCAAAGTTTTCTGCCTATCAAAATTCAAATGTCGTAGGTCAAGTCTTATCTACTCTGGTATTTGATATCTAAGGCGGTCATGCAGACAAATATCTGATGTTGACATGGTTAGTTTTAGACGATGGGTTGGATGTTAATTCGCCTAGCTATGTACATGTATATTGCATCTGAGGGTAAGCCTATTAGTTTTAAAAGAGCAATTTTGAGCCATTATGTCAGAAAGTGTTTGCATATTTCTTTTATTTTTATACTACAGTATATTTTGTTGGGCAGTTGGTGTGCCATTAACCGAAGTAGGTATTTATATTTTTGGGATTTCGTCATCATGTATATTTCCAAGAACCTCCACATCCCGAACTGAATCCTACATCCAATACTCTATGATAAGCTGACATACCTGTAATACTTAATGCTATATGTAATGTGGATGATTTTGTTATTTGGGTATTTCAGTGATAAGCCAGACTGTAACACAGAGTGATGAGGTCACCCAAACCACAAATACAGTTGTCACTGTGGTAACCGTCGCCGGGGAGCCATTTTCACTGTTGTGCAACTTCAGCACATCCAGAAATTTGTCAGCTTTGAGATTTGACATTACATGGGTGAAGGATGGTGTTCTGTGGTGCACGGCTGTGCCAGGAAATGTTAATGGGACGACAGAGGAATGTGTTAGGAGAGGAATAACGCTAGACAACGTGTACAACACAAGCGGAACACAGGACTTTAAACTCAATATTCCTAAGGCGAATATATCTGACAGTGGAAACTACACGTGTTTCATGGGTATTCAAGGCGAGGAAGATGAGATTATATCGCAAACAAGGACTACTGTTTTAGTAAATGGTATTTATAGCCGTATTCTCCTGTGTGAGTGAGTCTCTCTCTCTCTCTCTCTCTCTCTCTCTCTCTGTGTGTGTGTGTGTGTATATTTGTGTGTTAGTGTGTGAACAAATAAAGCATGATACTGATTTTTTTCAAACACCTCTCAAATGATGGAATCGACAGTCTGAATTTTTAGACAACCAAAATGTTCTTTTATCTATTTTGTCTGTAGTTGAATATTAGACACATATTAAAATAATAATCCTTATTTATGACATTTTGATTGCACGCCGTCAAGCTTTTTTACAAAATAGAGAAAAAAAAGAAGCATATCAGTACATATCTACTAGCATTTAAGATGAAATTGGCAAGTTTAGTAAGTTTATATTGAACGCCCGTGTGCATATAGGCCTGAATATGTGCTGTCGATATAGTATCTTGATTCGTTCGTTGTTTTGTGTAACATTATTTATTTGTGTACCTTTTTCCACATAATCATGCAAACATTTTGCCAGTCACGTTCTGCCATCTTATTCAAACTGATCAGGTTATTTTATGCATCGTTTAAAAAAATGCATGTAAGAATTATTTCAATGCAACAGATTCATCTTATTCATTTTGTCAGCTGTAAATAGCAAATACATGTACATGCAGTATCATTATTGTAAAAACAACGTGCTTTTGATAAAAAAGCGCCTATTGTCATTTCAGATCATCTGGCATTAACAACACCAAATACATCGTCACGGGCCTTTATCACAAGTACAAGTGTGAAAGCCAGCACAATAAACGGTAGTTATGAGCTTTGTTCGCCTTTGTTTCTTTTCTTAGGTTATGTTGTTTATGCTGCATAAGTATAGAGTCAAAATATTGCAAACAGGTCTTCATCTTGTTATAGCACAAGCATGAAAAAGAAATTAGTTTCAAAATGCCATTAGGTAAAACCATTTTGCTGTTATATTCATAATGCTGTCTGATTATTGTTAATACCTGATACTATATGTTATGTGGATGAATTAATTTGGGCATTTCAGTGATAAGCCAGACTGTAACACAGAGTGAAGAGGTCACCCCAACCACCAATACAGTTGTTACTGTAGTAACCATCTCCGGGGAGCCATTGTCACTGTGGTGCAACTTCAGCACATCCAGAAATTTGTCAGCTTTGACTTTTGACATAACATGGGTGAAGGATGGTGTTCCGTGGTGCACGGCTGTGCCAGGAAATGTAAATAGGACGAAAGACGAGTGTGTTAGGAGGGGCATAACTCTAGACAACGAGTACGATCCTAGCGGCACACAGAACTTTCAGCTTAATATTCCAAAGGCAAACATATCTGACAGTGGAAACTACACGTGTTCCATGTATATTCGAGGGGAGGAAGATGAGATTATCTCATTAACAAGGACTTATGTTTTAGTATACGGTATTTATGGCCGCTTTACATGTGTGAGTGCGTGCAAGTGTGTGTGCGCACGCGCATGTGTTTATGTGTGTATGTGTGTGTGTGTGCCTATCTGTGTACTAGTGGGTGAAAGTGTGTTTGTGTATGAAGAAAAAAGCATGAATCGGCTTTTTTCAACCACCTCTCATATGGTGGAATTGACAAACTAATTTTTAAACAACCAAGATGTGCTTTTATCTGTTTTCTCTAATTGAATATTCCACACATAGTTCAAATGTTTCAATCCTTGTTTATGACATTTTGATTGCATGTTGTCAGGCTTTTCTTTTACAAAATGGAGAAAAAGAGACTTATCAGTATATATCTGCAAGTATTCAAGATTGCTAAGTCTGCATAGTCTTTATTGAACATTCCTATGATAAATGTAATGATACATATACTGTAGGTCTGAATATATGCTGTCGATAGTGTATCTGAGTTCGTTCGTTGTTTTGTTTGACATTATTCATTGGTGTGCCCTTTTTTCCATATAATCATGCAAACATTTTGTCAGTAAAGTTCTGCCATCTAATTCAAATCGATCAGTCTATTTTATGCATCGTTTGAAAAAATGAATGTGAAAATTATTTTAGTTGCAACAGATTCATCTTATCCATTTTGTCGGATATCAGCTGTAAATAGAAGATACATGTACAGTATCAGTATTGTAAAAAAATCGGGCTTTTGAAAAAAACGCCTATTGTCATTTCAGATCAACGGGCATTAACAACACCAAATACAACGTCACGGGCCTCTATCACAAGTACAAGTATTGAATCCAGCACAATAAACGGTAATTGTAAGCTTTGTTCTTTTATCATATAGGAATTTTGCTGTCTTTAGATTTGCTGTTTATGCTGCGTAGGTATAGAGTAAAATATTACAAACGGGTCTTCATCTTGTAATAACATGAGCATGAACAAGAAATTAGTTTCCAAATGCCATTAGGTGAAACCATTTTGCTCTTTTATTCATAACGTTCTCTGATGATTGTTAATATTTGATACTATACATGTATGTTATGAAGATGGGTTTGTTATTTGGGCATAACAGTGATAAGCCAGACTGTAACACAGAGTGAAGAGGTCACCCCAACCACCAATACAGTGGTCACTGTGGTAACCGTCGCCGGGGAGCCATTTTCACTGTGGTGCAACTTCAGCACGTCCAGAAATTTGTCAGCTTTGAGATTTGACATAACATGGGTTAAGGATGGTGTTCTGTGGTGCACGGCTGTACCAGGTACCAGGAAATGTAAATGGGACGTCAGAGGAGTGTGTAAGGAGAGGCATAACTCTAGACGGCGTGTACGAGCCTAACGGCACACAGAACTTTAAACTTAATATTCAACGGCAAACATATCTGACTGGAAACTACACGTGTTCCATGGGTATTCAAGGCGAGGAAGATGAGATAATCTCATTAACAAGGACTTATGTTTTAGTAAACGGTATTAATGTCCGCTTTACACGTGTGAGTGCGTGCAACTTTGTGTGTGTGCGCGCACGTGTTTGTGTGTGTGTGTGTGTGTGTGTGTGTGAGTGCGTGTGTGCGCGCGCGCGTATATGTGTGCTAGTGGGTGAAAAAATGCATTCGTCTATGAAGAAATAAAGCATGATATTGATTTCTTCAACCACCTCTCATATGGTGGAATTGACAAACTGAATTTTCAAACAACCAAGATGTGCTTTAATCTGTTTTCTCTAATTGAATATTCCACACATAGTTCAAGTGTTCTAATCCTTCTTTATGATATTTTGATTGCATGTCATCAG
This sequence comes from Lingula anatina, assembly GCF_001039355.2. Next base: position 63,681 of record NW_019775633.1, on the reverse strand, counting down.
GCTTTTTTACAAAAAGGAGAAAAAAGAGACTTATCAGTACATATCTGCAAGTATTCAAGACGAGATTGCTAAGTCTGCATAGTCTTTATTGAACATTCCTGTGATAAATGTAATGACACATATACTGTAGGTCTGAATATATGCTGTCGATAGTGTATCTGGGTTCGTTCGTTGTTTTGTTTGACATTATTCATTGGTGTGCCCTTTTTTCCATATAATCATGCAAACATTTTGTCAGTAAAGTTCTGCCATCTAATTCAAATCGATCAGTCTATTTTATGCATCGTTTGAAAAATGAATGTGAAAATTATTTCAGTTGCAACAGATTCATCTTATCCATTTTGTCGGATATCAGCTGTAAATAGAAGATACATATACAGTATGAGTATTGTAAAAAAATCGGGCTTTTGAAAAAAAACGCCTATTGTCATTTCAGATCAACGGGCATTAACAACACCAAATACAACGTCACGGACCTCTATCACAAGTACAAGTATTGAATCCAGCACAATAAATGGTGATTATAAGCTTTGTTCTTTTATCATATAGGAATTTTGCTGTCTTAAGATTTGCTGTTTATGCTGCGTAGGTATAGAGTAAAATATTACAAACAGGTCTTCATTTTGTAATAACATGAGCATGAACAAGAAATTAGTTTCCAAATGCCATTAGGTGAAACCATTTTCCTGTTATATTCATAACGTTGTCTGATGATTGTTAATACTTAATGCTATATGTGATGTGAGTGGATTTGTTATTTAGGCATTTCAGTGATAAGCCAGACTGTAACACAGAGTGAAGAGGTCACCCCAACCACCAATACCGTTGGCACTGTGGAAACCATCGCCGGGGAGCCATTTTCACTGTGGTGCAACTTCAGCACGTCCAGAAATTTGTCAGCTTTGAGGTTTGAAATTACATGGGTTAAGGATGGTGTTCAGTGGTGCACGGCTGTGCCAGGAAATGTTAATAGGACGACAGAGGAGTGTGTTAGGAGAGGCATAACTCTGGACAACGTGAACAACACAAGCGGAACACAGGACTTTAAACTAAATATTCCTAAGGCTAACATATCTGACAGTGGAAACTATACGTGTTTCATGGGTGTTCAAGGCGAGGAAGATGAGATAATCTCATTAACAAGGACTTATGTTTTAGTAAACGGTATTTATGACCGCTTGACACGTGTGAGTGCGTGCAAATGTGTGTGTGTGTGTGTGTGCGTATGTGTGTGGTAGTGGCTGAAAAAGTGCGTTTGTGTTAAAAAAAAACCCACGATCTCAAATGGGGGAATTTACAATCTGAATTTTCAAACAACCAAGATGAGCTTTTATCTGTTTTCTCTAGTTGAATATTCCACACATATTGGTGTGCCTTTTTCCATATAATCATGCAAACATTTTGCCAGTAAAATTCTGCCATCTTATTCAAATTTATCGGTCTTTTCTATGCATCGTTTGAAAAAAATGCATATGAAAATCATATCAGCCGAAAATAGCTGATACATGTACAGTATCATTATTGTAAAAAAGTGCTTTTTCATAAAAAAGACGCCTATTGTCATTTCAGATCAGCAGACTTTAACAACGCCAATTACAACGTCACGGGTCTCTATCACAAGTACAAGTATTAAAGCCAGCACAATAAACAGTAAATATCCACTTTGTTCTCCTATCATAAGGGAAAATTTGCTTTCTTGAGATTTGCTGCTTATGCAATTCACTGTGAGCCATTCACAAGGACCAAATTCAAATATACATAATAATTGACTATTTCATGTCTTTAAGGAGCCAATACATGAAAAGAAAGATAAAAAGAAAAGATTAAAGGATAATTGTATTTATTTGAAATTGAACCATAATTACAGTTTCGTTGTTAATATATCCTTTTCCAATCCAATCCAAAGTTTATTATGTACTTGCTTTTTTTCTATTGCAATAAAAAATTATTTCATTAAAAATGGTACATCTATATAACGTAGAATCCAAGTGCAGGGAGGGGAAATTAAATGCTTGACGAATTGGCGAAATGCTTTAATCGGGGGGAATTTGATTAGGCAAGAACCGGATATGATACTTTTCATTAAGCAGTTAAATGTTTTTTCACTGGGATTACATTTTGTCATCTTAGACACTGCCAAAACTGAAAATTGAAAATTTATGACACGCGATAACATTGTTATTTTCATTGTTTTAAAATAAAATAAGATTTTCGGATCATGTGTCAAATTGATGTTGTAAGTGTTGTACATGTACACCGAGATGACAACAAGATAGTGAAGAGTAAGATGTTTTTTTATTGCTTGGTGAAAATCATTTCTTTCATTTCAGCCATTAATGAAAGTAGTCCAAGGGGTCTGACAAGTATTGGCTTGATCGTTATTGTTGTTGTTCTCAGTAGCTTGGGAGGTTTACTATCGATTATCATCATCGTCGCTTTCATCTGTGTAAAATTGAAAAGCTAAAGGAAATCCACATCAGGTTAGTAGGAAATCCTTGGTGATGTAGAGTCTACCGGGTACGTAATGTGTCAAAATGTCTGTTGAGGTTGTCGCTTAATTTCAGGTTTAAAGAATAATGCACCACATATTGAATGGCAGATTTTATGTTACTGCATGCAGTTTCTTTATTTTATATTTTATTGATCAGATACTTCTCGGAGAAAATACCATTACAGAGCTAGTGTCGTGAGTAGGACTGCTTATTGTATTAATATGGAGGTATAAAATCAAAGGAATGTACAAAAAATTAGTGTTATTCAGTATATTTATCATACATATTCCTGCAATCTAGTAAAAATTCAAATGTTCACCTTCGAGATTCTTATCAATATGGATGTGTTCAATGTGTTTATAATGACCATGACTAATGTGATTATTTCCAGCCCCTTGAGAGGAACGTAGAGAACCTCCACTGTGCCGATTTGACAGTCTAGTTTTAAAGGAAGATGATCAGCTAAGTCATAAACGTTAAGCGTATACCCCAGCGAAGGTAGAGTGGAGTACGCAGCTGTGACGGCCTCATAGAACACCTTTATACCATTTCTACTTACTCTACGAATTTGTATTTTCCTTTTAATATTGGGTTTATTAAATCTTTAAAAAGGCAGTTGTGTTTTAATTATCCGTTTCTTTCTCATTTGCTTATTTTGGGGTTGATACAGACTGTGTCTTAACCCAAGTTGCATATGTGTAAATGCATGCAATTTAGATGTAAATGATAATATATTTTACCTATGTTCTAAGGACAGCCATTGTGCATACAAATGAATGATATTTCAAAAAATTTATTTCAGAAAACCGAAATCATAATAATAGATTCTGCGGAAAGAATATGACGTCTGTGTCGAATTCAAATAAGTTTTTTGTCTTAATGCGTTGCACATGAAGTGGTTACAGGTGTGTTTGCCTCTGCTGGAAAATAATGAATTGCAATCCTTTAATGATTTGTGAAAACGTGATGTCTTTATAACGCTGATTAAATCATTGATGTAAAGACTTTGTACCTATATTGTTTATTTACCTGAGCTCCCTCACTGTTGTTCATCAATATGATTATCGCCCTGTGCTTAAGTATATAATGACGTGTATCCAATAAAGAAACTATATGGAAAAAGTGCAATTGCATTTATTGGGTGTAAACTAATCACATATGATAGGACAAATGTCATGTTCACAATACTTGCAAAAACTATTAAATAAAATGTAAACTCCATCCAGATACTCAACTCTACTTTGTACAAAAATATATCGTCGAGTGAACCTGACCGTTTTGATTGACCACTAAAGTCAATGATATAATTTCCAAATGATTTTTAATTATTAATTCAAGTGTTATATGCAATCTCGCCAGTGTGTTATAAATTGAAAACACTTAATATGCCACTTAGATAAAGTGAAAACATGGTATTTAGTGCCACATAACTAAACAAGGGACTTTGCTTTACTATCCGAAAATACAGTTGATACATCTCACTACACCTGCGGTGCCCCCAATTCTCCTAGACATTTATTTTTTCAGATTCCTGTTTCAGAATGGAAGTAACCCGCCCCTTTAAAAATGAAATATTGCAGGAAGATGAGGTCTCTTTTAGAACTCAAAAGGAAAATCTATTTTTGTTTCTTCATGGACATAAATCTTCAACTGTTGGACAAAGTGAAACGTTCTTTGTTACCGTATCTACGTTCCTACTTGACAACTTTGAAAGTATACTTGAACAGTGCGTTTTTTATGTTATACATTTTGAAAAAATTACGTTTTGATTTTTTGATGTTTTTGCTTGTAATTTATATTGTCGGTTTTATTTCCTGTGTAATCACAAACCTGCTCAGTTCCCAATTACCCTAATGTTCGTTTATTGTTTGTTGTGACTATTTTAAAATGCTTTTTTTTTTTTTTTTTTTTNGGTACCACCGAGTCAATGAAAATGCTACATTTTGCAACTTTGGAAAATCCTTTATTCAAAGCAAAACAAAGTCTGTTAATGAATGCAATGAAATTCCATTTATTTTAAAGTATCTGCATGTAAATGCACAGTTTTGAAAAATACCTTAAGGTTTAAATATTCAAATATAACAACAAAGACAATGTTATTGATACCTGCATTAGAACTCTCTCAACAGTGTGACAATTTCAATCTTTTTCTTTATTTGATTTGCACATTGTGTGCGTGTGTGTGTGTGCAGAAAGTGCTATTTTCTTGGTCTTCAAGGAAGCATATAATGCTTCTAGCGATTTGCCTACGTTCCTCTTGAATACACTTTGAACAACGCGGAATACCAATTCGTACTCACATTCTGTGATCTTGAACAGAAAAGTGTCTGAATTATTCCACCTCAGATTCACAAACCCGATTGGTATTCAGTAAATGTGCAATGATAATAGCTTTCTTCAGGAAACATAATTAAACACGATAAAAAATCTAAAGTTTGATAATGCCAAAAAAGTATTTCTAAATCATTTAGATATAGTCTCAGATAAAACCTCAATCCTTTTTAACCACCAAGAAATCCACTTTACAGTTTCTCTCCCTTTATCCTGTTCTCAATGTTGCCATAGGCGTTCTCAGAAAACTGGTTGAGATCGACGTGGGTGGTCATCTCTTCTTTCAGTAATTTCTCTAGGTGGACAACCAACTGCTCAAATGTCGGACGACATCTAGGATCTTGTTCCCAACACCACGTTGTGAGACGGTATCTGTAAAATCATTGATCTTTGTTAGGTGGTTAAACACATCTCAAACATTATATCTTAAAAAACTCAAATGTTATTTATGTCCATCTAATAGAATTTCGCATTATTTCCCACGGTATAAACTGCCTTGCCCTGAGCTGAACATAACATTTATTTTATGGATTAGATATAAATGTCCATTCTCTCTCTAGTACATTATTTATATACACTGTACATTGTAACATTTTGCTAAATATACAATGTCAATGTTGATTTTACATCCACTTTTTGACATGAAAACATGGTTAAAATGATACATATACATGAGATAATTACAAAAGAATGACAATAAATTTTAGTATATAAATTTGAAAACGTCTGCTTTCATTTATAAAACAGAAACGGGCACAACAAACTATTGAGTGAATACTAAAAAACACAAAGTGATAGCTTACAATTCCGGTGTACAGTGTTCTGGTTTCTCCATTCTATAACCTTGGTTAATTTCTTTCAGTAAATCTCTCGCTGAAACCATGGTAGGGTAAGGTGTTGCTCCTGAATATCAATTTAGCATTTTTATTTATAAAAACGATGCCATTTGAATGTGTAAGCGTGACGTAGATTTTTGATTTTGCTGAAACAATATACTAAATATGATATTGCTGAAGACAGTAAATAGAGTTAACAAAAGCACAAAACAATTGCAACAAGCTCACATAACAAGAAAACATTAACAGACCGTGCTTAACTTAACTTAAGCCTCGGTCACAACCGGCCACGCGGGCTCTTACGGCCTGTTTGCGTCCAAATTTTGCGCAGAATCGCACGTGCAACGCAAGTCCCTCGTGGTCCAAGACGCATGCCGCAAGCAATGAAGGAGCAAGTGTCTTTTGCGTGTTGTGTACGGCGCACGCTCTCACAACCAACGAACAAAGTAGAAAGCACGGCGGAAGCGCGTCATCCCTACGCCAGGAGTATGAGAGTTGTACTCATGACGCACTCTTGCGTCTCGACAATTAACGCCAATAATGCAACCTGTACAACAATTTTCAAAACTTTCGAATTTTGCTTAATTCAGCTTCTAATATGCCTCCAAAAAGCAAGAAAAAGAAACTTAGCGAGCGGAATAGAGGGTAGAAAGAAGGGGAGAACAATGGACAAACCTGTCGTACGCGGTCAGTACGTCATCACAGTCGTGTGAGGCAAGTGTGAAGCAGAAGGAAACTACTTTCGCAGTGCGTTGCATTCTCTTCAATAGTGGTGAGTGCGTGCCACGTACGCAGGTAGCAAGACAAACTCAAGAAATGAGTATAATTTCCATGGCCATCGTACCTTGCAATTAGCGCCCCTGCTTGAAATGCCATCTCATGTACCACGGCCCTTGCGAATCGCAAGGCAGACTTTCCTCTACCTCCTATATATATTTAATGAGCCTGAACGGATACTATTATATATATATAGACAGATAATTTTATCTCAATACATCAAAACGGTTCTTTTACTATTTCAGAACGTATTACATACTTGTTCAAGGGAAGTGTAACCTTTAACTATTGTGTTCCTGGGCCCCGTAACTCGAAAGCATCGCGCGTTGCGACCGAGCGCAAGCGTCTCGGTTCCAGAACTCGCCCATACTGGCCCCATATATATACACTGTAGCCTCTATGTGATATCGCTATTCGCAATACGCAATACGGGGCCCTGGTGCATTTTCCCCGAGTAATACAAATTTTCATGTCTTGTCTTTTATATACACTTAACTATAACTTGTTCTTATTTAATGCTTAACAATATAAACACGGTACTAGCATTGATCCAATACTTTTGACAGAATCAGGCCTGAATGTTATCTTTAAATGAATATATCAAGGCTCTGTAAAAAAGCTGTTGTTTCATGTTACCAATGACATTTTTATGGATTCTACGAACATTATCCCTCTTCTATTTATCAGATATTGACGAGAGGAGATATAGTTATAGGAAGCATGACGTAAGTAGGCCCATCACTCTCACATCCATGAAATATAATTAAGTAGTAGCAGTAGACGTAATTAAACAGGTACGTGTGAATGGTCAGGTATTTTGGAAGCCAGGAGTGCAAAATGCAGGTATACAGTGAAGACTAATAGATCTCTGGCGTTTTTGTATTAAAGCAACCATTGCTGAAACTGCCATACTATACTGAAATACTTTTTACATTTGACTACATTGCAGCAACATGCATATAGTGGACTCACGTCAGAGATATTCATTGATAACATTGATGACTTAAGCCTCATCCAGTCTATTGGTCAGGGTCATTTTGGTAAAGTCTGGAAGGCGGAAGATAGAAGGGTTGATGCGGTTACCAAGATAATAGCTGTTAAAGTTTTGAAAGGTTATTAACAACAACTATATATTCGATAATTAATTAAAATAATTTGTTGACCAGTTTGATACAGTTGATAGGATCTTGGTGTCTATCGTACATGCATATTATGCATCTTTATAGTTTAAAACTGACCTTGTTATATAATTATACAATCATAGTTGAAAGACTAATCGCTTTAATTTCCCTTCCCTTGAATTTTGAACAAACACTCATTTATTATTATTAAGTATGAATTACTACGTTCAGTGAGGGGAGTTTCATTTAATGCATTAAGATTAACTGACTAACACGGCTTCTCCTGGCGTTGAATAGAGAAGCTGGTGATTACACGAAAGTTTTGGAAACAAGAGGATACGTGTAAGTCTGTAAATCCGATTGTGTTCAGCGGGAGTCCCCGTGGAGTTACCGCTCACAAACTAACGCGCACTAAGTCATTCTTTTCAGCCACTATGATTCAAAGTCTAGTTACGAACCGCCGTAAGACAAACTTTGTCAACATATTCTTTAACTAGAAAGTGCCACTGAAGTTGATCAAAAAGACTTCATACAAGAGATGAAGACAATGACATCATTAGTGCTACATGAAAACGTAGTGAAGCTGCTGGGTTATTCTAAAACAGGTGTGTTTATATCAGGTGACCAATTGCGAATCGCAAATATATATATATATATATATATATATATATATATATATTATTATTATATACACGTATATTATGTAAGGAGTGAGTACACACCTGAAGTTGAATTCCCCTTGTCTTTCTTTCTCACACAGACCATACCGACAATGACAGTTACCAGCAGCACCCCTGCTCCGCCCCCGGCACCAATAGCGATGATTGTTTCCTTGGACAAAACCTCGCTACTCGGAGACTTCGTTCCTTTATCACTTAAACTCTTCGTTGTAGCTAGAATTAACGTAAGCCTCATTGTGAATAAATCCTTTATCTCTGCGTGATAAACAATGGCATCCATACTTCAACGTGGATTCTTCGCTTTAAATCTATATCACTTATATCACCATGTCAATTAAATTATCTTTTATTTAATGATTTAGTTTTTCTGATGTCTTCTCTTATTAAATATATTAATTTGTGATATATACTGCATGATACACTTACTCTGCGATATTTTATTTGTTGCAGCAGTTGTAGACGGACGATCTGAAAGAAAAATGATTTTCATACCAATATGTCCTCCTATAATAAATTATTGCATTGTTGAAAATAATGCCACAAATAAACCGAAAGTACTTGTGACTTTGATGGTGTATTATAGCCCTATGTACAAATATGGGAAGTGTATTTGGCACAATGGGCTATTGGCATTTTGTTTCATAAGTTATTGTCTGGGTTGCATTGTCCGGAAAGAATCCTCTTGATAGTATGGTAAATTCCGAAATATCTTAATGTTGGTTACAAATAATTTTACCGGGCGTTTCTGTGATACATAAGGTGGATTCTGGTGTTACCGTGCGGGTGATATAAACAATATCCAGAATGGAAACGTTGTGTTCCCCCTTTGATACAGTCCACATGAATTACTGAAACTGTAATGAATTCTACGACGTATTTCAATTATACACACGTTTTAGACAATATAAAACCATATGTTTTCATATAGTGCTGATAAGCCAGGCTTTTATTAATTAGCTTTGGTGAATAAAAAGTCTGATATTATCCTATGAATCATGTTATATTTTTGGTGATCTAGATTGGTTCGTTGCATTATGCAATTACGTTAAGGAAATGCATTTTACACTGTGACGCTATTGTTAGAGTCTGCTTATTATTTTGTATGGAATCAAACGTTAGTCATTATATTCCATAAGTAAAGGCAAGATCCGCGATGAATAGGTACCAGCCCTCACATGAGTAGATCATTTTTTCGTTTGCATAAAGAAAAATGCAAACGGTTGCTTCTTAGCTGCAACATGTTTTTTACGCAAATCTGATAAAAAGTTGTGTGGTTAATGCAAAACTGAAACAATCTCCTACTTAAAAGATGCCAAGCCTTTTTAGACGAAAACACATGGTATGGCTACACAAATACTGGAGATCTCGAACGGCAGTCGAGTATTTAGAAATATGATTAGACTTGGTTAACTATCATTTCAGATAACCAAATGTGCACATGTCCACTGTCGTCAATTAGTTAAATGTCTAGGAAACTTAGTCTAGATAGCTTGAGATCATCGCTAACGAAAGTTTGAACGAACAAAAAGGCGCAGACGGATTTGATAAGATTAATTATTCTAGAAAACGAATGCTTTTATGCAGCCCGTTTGACTTTCTGCTGTAGGTTTTGGCAGCCATTTTGGTTTCAAATAACGTGCTTACATGCAATCACTTTCATAAAAGTGCATTGCGGGGTCCGACTCTTCAGCCTATGGGAAAAGGAATGCCATTCCGTATATTTAAATAATATACGGGGTCCGACTCTTCAGCCTATGGGAAAAGGAATGCCATTCCGTATATTTAAATAATATACAGGGTCCAACTCTTCAGCCTATGGGAAAAGGAATGCCATTCTGTATATTTAAATAATATACAGACTTGACATTTTAAATTAAAATATGGAGTATTTCAGTTTCAAAGGTATGCCTAGGTAAAAATGCGTTCTTTTTAAAAAAAAAAACTCACATAAGGGGCTATTAGGAATAGAAGATCAAAGTATTAACTGGTCCAAGGCTAACATATGGCGGACCCTACATAAAAGGAAGACTGCTTAATCCTGTAATGGACACGTTGATACTCAAATATTTTATTCTGAATGGCCCCTAAGATATGTGAATGGAGAAATGTGTGGTCAAGTGTGTCGCCAAAACACCAATGGTAGTCATCGACGAAAACCTGAAATAATGAAATAATCTGGGAACCACTAGACCATAATTTGATAGGGGGCACATTGGGAACAATTTTAGGTTGTACGATGAAATTACCGAGTACTTTTAGTAGCAGGCAACGTATAGAGCCAAGGGAATGAGCAGCTACCTTGGTCATCAAAATCGCCATATTTGAACCATCTGGACAAAATGTGGGTGGTCATTACTTGAAGAATCAATGGCCTACATGTCCTACAACAAAACTGGACCAAAATGGACAAGTTTAATCGATGCCGGGAATTTTATTACAGATTTAACTCTAAAAACTATCACAAGAAATGCCTTGCCCTTCCAGAGCCTTGGTAGGAGCCAGATGAGGTCATGCATAGCAGCGACGTTACTGTGACTAGACACTGACATGAGGGTCCTTTGTGTGGCGTGTTACTATTTTACAGACGATTATTTGCAAATTAGGGATATCCATGCAATATATCGTTTTTAATTGCTGTCGCATAACTTAGTATAGGCAATGTATTTTTATTTACTTCACTGGCGATTTCAATTAATGAACTGATGTCACAATGACATCAAAGAGATTATTAATAGTTATTAAAACACGATTTCAATACTTATTTTCATTTATCAGTCAGCAAAATAGGATAAAACTGATGAAAAATGAATAAGGGAAAATATTCCATATTAAATGTCAAGTCTGTGTATTGTAATAACCAGCCTGTTGGTTATCCAAGTTCTTGGATTTCTTTTTCACCAATACGACAACTGAGACAGGCAGGTATAGTTTTGTGCTACATGGCTTATTCAACTGACTGCAAAGCTCGAGTCTTTTACAACTACCAGTGTGTCTGTCGAGTCCACTGTCTCTATCTATCTATCTGTCTATCTATCTATCTATCTATCTATATCCCTATCTGTCTCTACATTCCCCCCTGTGTCTCTGTCGCCTCTTTTATGCTTAAATTGCATTTTAAATGGATTTCCATAATTAACATGCAACATGACATGTTCATATACATTTGAAAAAATTAAGACTTAATTGTAGATACAATTTGAATTTAAAAAATATGCAAATCATATACATATATATATATAACTATCAGTACTATTAATGGTTCACTACAGTATGTGGAATTCTTTAACAAGAATTGTGACAAATACACGACGATTGTACGCATCTCTGAATAGGACTTCATTACAGAATTTCAGTTCCATTATGGTTTTTCTGTAAAGCACACAGGCGAATTAAAGGCTACAGTGCCGTGCCCTCAAGTAGCACCTTATTACTTCCCTATCTACCTTATATACTTGTTTGTATGCCCATTTGTACTCTACAGGTCGCAGTTTAGTTTATATCCCTTCCATTTTTTCCCTGAACAAGTGTCGGGACAAATATATGACCTAACTTTTTCGGAGCCAATCAGTGCATTCTCCAGGGAGAGGCAGTCAAGTTTGCTAGAAACCGAAAACTCTCTCTAATTCTTGAACCGTAACTGGTAGAGTGCTCGCTTCTGGTGCAGGAGGTCGTGGGTTCAATCCCCGGCCGGTGTAACGAAACTGAAGATCCATGTAACAGAAAGTCCGTCCTCCATTTAGTTATAATGGTTAAGGTTAGCCTGACCTAAGTTGGTCAAAATCTAGGGGGGGCATACCTGCACAAATGAATAGAAAGCGGACGCTCTATCGTGGGGGACTCTCTGTCACGTTACACTGGTACCTTGCAATCCTGTCCAGTTTGCATTTAACCTTTCAACTTTGCATTATTCAATATTAATGGTATACTGGCTATACTCACTTTCAACAAAAACTTGTGATGATTCGGAAGACCTTGATAATTTTCCACGTCTCAATCCAAATGCACATGTGTATTCTCCACTGTCCTCCATAATCGCCGACGAAATACTAAGACTTATTGCATACTCAGCTGTAGCCTTGAAATATGCATTTTCTTTTTCACATGCAAATACTTCTGGTTGTTTATTTGAAATGGTGATTCCTGAACACCACGGGTTGTCCGTATAATCGGCCTTCTCCCATGACACCTGATACCCTTGGGCTGTGGATATTTTGCTGGTTACATTGCACCACAAGATGAAAGGATCACCCTCAGTAACATTAACTGTTGGAAGCTGGCGGAGTACAATATCTTGATCTTGGCATTGCCCTGGAATACTATTTCTTGTGTTAAAGCAATAGACATGTGTCAAAAAAGACATTCCTCTTGTATAGATGACAAATTACTATAAGCATTTGAACACACCATTGAGCTAAAGAGACTTTATATTTGATGTATTTAATTGTACTGTCGATTGTTTTGAATCTAAATTTTGCAGATGTCACATCTTTTCAAATGAAAAACTTCCTTTCCAACTTGTGACCTTTCATATTTCCTTGCCCCCAATTTAATAAAAAAAAGATAAATATCCTGCTGGTGGGATGTTTTATAATAAAACACTACGTACCGCTGCACAGTGCACTTGCCATAAGGAAAAACACTTGTAAGAGAACGTCTGAAAATTTTGCATTATACATTATTTCGAAATTAGCTGTCGATCAATTTAAACTTGTCATCAAAATATTCATTTTATGTACATAATCGTGTCCTCACCTGCACTCATTACGACTTCCGCCTGAATAAGGTAGGAAATGGCTGATAATGCCTGCGAACTTTGTACAGGTAAGCGACGGAAGTTGATAGTGGAAGTTTCTAGTACGGCGACAAAGTTGCACGAAATGGATCTCATATTAAGGATATTTCTTTTGGCAGCAGTAGCATGTAAATATGGTAAGATGTAATAAGTTTTTTTTTAACCTTAAGCCAGCTGATGTCACATCTTTGTGAGTACCTGTGAATAACAATATAATATTAGGGACTTTGATATATATATATATATATATATATATATATATATATATATATATATATATATATTAGGGAATAAATTTGGACTGATCCCTCCATTCTTTGTTGCCCTTAATAAGTAAAGGATAGAGGAAAGAGTCTAATTTTGTACACCTGTGTCTTTATAAGCTCCCCACCCGTGGGTTTTGCACGTGAATACAAAACTTATATATATCCTATTCATGTCTACATTTCAGGCCAGTGCCAAGATTAAGATATTGTACTCCGCCAGCTCTCAACAGTTAATGTTACTGGGGGTGAACCTTTCATCCTGTGGTGCAATGTAACCAGTAATGTGTCGGCAGCCCAAGAGTATCAGGTGTCATGGGAGAAGACCGATTATACGGACAACCCGTGGTGTTCAGGCTTCACCATTTCAAATGAAAAACCAGAAGTATTTGCATGTGAAAAAGAAAATGCATATTTCAATGCTTCCAATGAGTATGCAATAAGCCTTAGTATTCCGTCGGCGGCTGTGGAGGACAGTGGAGAATACACATGTTCATTTGGATTGAGGCGTGGAAAATTATCAAAATCTTCGGAATCATCACAAGTGTTTGTTGAAGTGAGCATAGGCAGCTCTTTACAAATACCTACAGTATGCAAGATAAGTTAGTTAACAGAATAAGTAATGAATCCCTTACATGTAGGTAAAACACAAAACTAAAGTTAGAGACTAGGCTACTTGCATTGCTGTCGACATGCAAAAATTGTTTATTTATTTATTTATTCACGTTATAAAGCTGGGTACCTGTTCTTATGTAGGTATAGATACATTTCTACCTTAAGCACACAATTTATTCTCAGAATTGTCTAAAATTTCTGTAGATTAACATTATTTGTCTCAGCAACTGTTCGTGTTACACATTTAACAAAAGATGAATGATTGACCCAAACATACCATATTTAGCAACATATTCTTTCCGGTTGGGGTCGAAAATATCAAAATTTTAATTAAAAAAACATGTTACGTGACGAAGTCGTAAGGTAAAATACTGTATCGCTGATATACTTTTTTTATGACAGACGGCCTTGGCTTGCATTTGATAAATTCTACGGTAGCTGACTGACTGAGGTAATTATTTACATCTCTTCCACGTCCTTTGGTAAATGCCCTTTAGCAGCCTCTTCTAGTACTTAATTTTAATCTTATTTAACAAATGTCACCCCTACTACAATGTAGTTACAAGATGTTGCTGCCATTCTTGATGTTCAACCTTGGGATCATTATAACTTGTGCTCTCTGGTCACAAGTGCCTGATGCTTCTTCATCATCAGTCTGATGCACCCAAATCACTGTCATCTATGGAACCCATCCACTCGCATATATTTTGGGTCTTTTTTTTTCAAGTTTTTCACTACACTCTATTTTGTCATATTTTAATTTAATAAATAATTTGGACTGAATTTACGGAATAAAATACCCTGCGGTAAATCTCTATTTTGTTTCTAGAAAGAAAACCATAAACGATACCCAAGCTGCAAATGCATCTCCTGAAAACTAATAAAAATGTGACAAGTTCATGAAATTACATGAAAAAAGTAATGAATTGTATGATGAAAAATTACGCTTACTGATATGTGCCTGGGGTCGTTAACGACCTCACCCGGTATGAATAGGGTATTTTCTTCATAATACCGGTAACTATTTACCGCTAAACTTAAGTCGCATTTACATTTAGTTTATCGAGTCTTAAAAATAATTCCGTTCAAGTTCTCTATACGCAAACATTTTTACAACAAAGTCCCATTTACGTTTCCTTACCGATATGCAATGAGAAGTATAAATCACCAGAAATAACTTTAATCTTCATGAGATAATATTGGACCTTTTATGCTGAACATTCAGCAATGACCAATTAATAAAAACATTGTTTATCAGCACTATATTAGAACACCTGATTATATATCTTATAAAATACTGCATTAAAATTCATTACAGTATCAGTAATTTATGTGGAATGTATCAAAGTGGGAACACGACGTTTCCATTTCTGAAATAGCTCATATTACCCGCACGGTAACAACAGTAAGCACCTCAAGTATCACAGAAAAGCCGGGTAAATATTATTTGTAACCGAATATTCTCACTTTCTGGTAGTTATCAGATCAAGACAATTCACTCCCGTACAATAGATCCCACACAAATGCTTGTGATGCAAAATGCAATTCAAATAACCCATTGTTCCACATACATGCATTTTCCATATCTGCACACAATATTAAATCATATGGTCGCAGGTTTATCAAGGATGGCATCAATTTCAATAATTCAATAGTTTATTATAGTGGGATATATTGGTATGGTGTCAAATTTGTTTCAGAGCGGCTATCTATAACTGCTGAAACTACTAAAATAACGAAAAGTAAGTATAACAAAATATTATTGTTAATATATTTTGATTAGAAAAGACATCAGAAAAACTACATCATAAGTATCCTTTTTCAGAGACGATTTAATTGACAAGGCAAAATAAATGCAATAACATTTTTAAAAAGTGAAAATACCACGATGCAGTATTGATTCCATTTTATCAAGAAGAGAAAATATATTTATTCACAAAAAGGCTTACTATAATTCTAGGTACAAAGAAGGGTTCTAGTACAAAAGGAACAGAATCTCCGAGTATCGCGGGTTTGTCAAAGGAAACGATATTTGCCATCGGGAGGTGGAGGAGGGGTGCTGTTAGTACTTATCATTGTCGCCGTGGTCTATGTGAAAAAAGAAAAGCAAAGGGAATTCTACATCAGGTCTGCTGTGTTTTCTTGGTGATGTTATGTTAATTGTATTTATACAGTGTATGGACGTTTAGTGTGCTTGTACTATTGTTTTATATAAGTAATATTAATTCAGTATTTAAAAAAGTTCTTTTTTACTACATGTATTTCGGAACGTATTTAATAATTGTTCACGGGAAATTAAATCTTTAACGATCGTGCTCCTGTTGTTTTTTTCGCTGAGTAATACAATTACGCATTTTTTGTCTTTCATATACACATGTCTACAATCAATATGCATGATATTTGCATTGGCCCAATACTTTTGGCGGAATCGGCCATTTTTATTAAGAGTCAAATTTTTATTTTTTAATGACGATAACAATGCTGTGTAAATGGCTTTTTTTTTTTCATTTTACATGAATTTCCACTGACGATTTTATGGACTCCTTTGACATTTATTCTCTTTTATTTTTCAGATATCCATGAAAGGAGATCCAACTATAGGAAGAGCAACGTAAGTAGGCCTGCACTCTTTGACAGTTACTGATATAAAATGATTGAAGACGTGGATTAAGAACAGTCATACATGTTTTTAACAAATATTCGGTCACATTTTATGAAGTCGGCCGTGGAATAAAGGTATGTGGTTAATGATAATAATATACCCGTAAATGGAACTGCTACGTGTATATAATATTAAAAATTGATGCGCCTCTGTTGATCTCATTTCAGTCTTTTGAAAAGAACACAGAAAATGCAGATGACAAGAGGAAGAGCAACGTAAGTAGTGTGGCTCTTACTGATACTTTCATGAAAATATGAATGAGTAAATGGAGGGGTAAAAATAGGAATACAATTATATTTCAACAAATAGTTGGTCACATTTTTTTTTATGAAAAACAGGCGTGAAACATAGGTCTATATATATAACATAGGATA
The DNA here is from genome assembly GCF_001039355.2 of Lingula anatina. Next base: position 46,738 of record NW_019775633.1, on the reverse strand, counting down.
TGTATACAGGGTATATATATATATAGAGAGAGAGAGAGAGAGAGAGTACCCTTTGATGAAACTACTTTTCAAATAGTTACATTTGTTCTTTTAAGACTACATAAGAATTTGGTCATTCCAGCCCCTTGAGAAGAACGTAGAGAGCATCCACTACGCCGCTTTGACATTACATGATAACCCCAAGATGGTTAGTTTTACAGGAAGAGGATCAGCTAAGTCAAAAACGTTAACTGTAACGGCAGAGTAGTGTACGCAGCTGTTATGGCCTACTAGAAAACCTTTATACCATTTCTGCTTATTCTATGAATCTGAATTTGCCTTTAAATATTGGGTTTCTCAAATCTTTAAAAAGGGAATTGTATTTTAAGTATCAGTTTCTGTCACATTTTTTTTTTGGGGGATGATACAGACTCTGTCTTAACCAAAGTTGCATATTTACACATGTATGTGTGTTTACCTCTGCTAGGAAATACTGAATTGAAATCTTTTAATAAGTTTGTTATAAGAATTCCAAATTTCGGTATTCGCATCTTTACAGTGGATGGAAATGGGTTTGTGAAAACATGATGTCTTTATAGCGCTGATTAAATCATTGATGTAAAGACTTTGTACCTATATTATTTCTTGACGTGAGCTCCCTCACTGTTGTTCATCAATTTGATTATCACCCAGGCGCAATTGCTTAAGTATATAATTACGTGTATCCAATAAAGAAACTATATGGAAAAAAGTGCAGCTGCATTTATTGGGTGTAAACTAATCACATAAGCACAGTATGATAGGACAAAGATTATAAAATATAATGTAAACGCAATCCAAAAAGATAATCAGATATAAAAACGGATACTCAATTCTTCTATGTACAAAAATAAGACGTTGAGTGAGAATTTCAACCTGATCGTTTTCATCAAGATCACTTAGAGTCAATGATATGTTTCCTAAATGATTTTAACTATTAATTCAAAGATCATATGCAATCTTGTAAGTGTTTTTCAAAACTGTAAACATTAAATGTATAACTTGGATAATATAAAAATGTTTTATGCCACAATATTAAAGAAAGGAGTTTGCTTTACTACCTTCCAATTACGAATAGCAGTTCGAATTACGTCAAAAAACGGAAATACAGTCGGTACACCACACAGCACATGTGGTGCCCACAATTCTCTTTTACATATCTTTTTCAGATCCCCGTTTCGGAATTTAAGTAACCCATCCCATTACAAAAAAATCGTTGTAGGGAAATAAGGTCTCTTTTAGAACTCAAAGGACTGTTTCTTCATGGACATAACCTCTTTGCAACCCCACAAACGAAATTTGTGCAAAATTGTTTGAAAATAATAACTTTTGTTAACTCGTCACATCATTACTTTAGGAGTCTTATTTAATATTTCATATTTAATTTTTATCCCTAAGGCCATAACATTTAATGCAGGCAACAATTTGCTACATTGTTATTATTGTTAAAATTATTAGGATAGTGAGTTTATATAATAAAAGCGACCTTGTTTGGCCAAATCACGAACAACCGATAGTCTTTGTTGCCTTCTCTTTTGTTATGAATGGGATTATGCAAGTTTGTGGTGCACTGGGATGGAGGAGACATAAATCTTTAACTATTGGACAAAATGAAGCGTTCTTTGTTACCGTATCTACGTTCCTACTTGACAACATTGAAATGACTTTATTTTATTTTATTTTTTTTTGTGTGTGTGTGTGTGTGTGTGTGAGTGTAACAATATTATCGACTTATTTCCTGTGTAATCACAAACCTGCTGTTTTAATTAGCCTTTTGTTCGTTTGTTATAACTTCTTAAAAATATTCTTTCTTTTTGTTTTACACGTTGTTTCCTTTAATGTGTGTGTGTGTGTGTGTGTGTGCACAATTTGTTATTTTCTTGGTCTTCAATATCAAAAACGCGGAATACCAATTCGCACTCTCATTATGCGATTTTGAATAAAAATGTGCCTGAATTATTCCACCTTAAATTAACAAAACCGATTGGTATTCGGCGAATGTGCAACAATAGTAGCATTTCATTCAGAAAACAATTATACACGATAAAAACTATACGTTGATGATGCAAAAAAAAAAAGAGTATTTCCCAATCTTTTAGATATAGTCTCAGATAAAATCTCAATTCTTTAAAACCACCAAGAAATCCACTTCACAGTTTCTCTCCCTTTATCCTGTTCTCAATGTTGCCATAGGCGTTCTCAGAAAACTGGTTCAGATCGACGTGAGTGGTCACCTCTTCTCTCAGTAATTTCTCCAGGTGGACAACCAACTCCTCAAATGTTGGACGACGTCCGGGATCTTGTTCCCAACACCACGTCATGATATGGTATCTGCAATATTATTTATCTATGTTAGATCTAGGTGGTTAAACACGTCTCAGACATGTGTCTTAAAAACATCTTAAAAAGTTTCTCATTATATTCAATAGTATATGCTGTTCATATTCTTGCCCCTGAATTAATAGTTATAACGTAACATTTATTTTATGGATTAGATATCAGTATATGATTTCATTATATGTGCAGTATATCATTAATGTACAATGTACATGGTAGCTTTGTGTTGAACATACCATGTCAATATAGAAACTTTTTGACATAAATACATGGTTGAAATCATACATATACATTTGTGTGATGATTTCATTAGAATGACAATAAATTGTACTATATAAATTTAAAAACGTATACACTTATTTATAAAACAGAAGCAGACACAATAAACCATTGAATGAATACTAAAAGACACAAAGTGATAGCTTACAATTCCGGTGTACAGTGTTTTGGTTTCTCCATTCTGTAACCTTGGTCAATTTCTTTCAGTAATTCCCTTGCTGACACCATGGTGGGGTAAGGGGTCGCTCCTGAATATCGATTTATAATATTTTCATTTATGAAAATGACGTCATTTGAATGTGTAAGCGTGACGTAAGTTTTGATTTTGCTGAAACTCAAACAATATACTAAAACGAAAATGTTGAAGAAAGATTAGACTTATGACCCTGTGCGTGACTCTCGATATTCTGTGCTGCACGTCGTTTTTTTATTTTATTTATTTATTTATTTTAAGATTACTGAAGAGTATAAATACAGTTCTGATATTGCTGCAGACAGTAAATAGACTTAACAACAGCAGGAGAGAACGAGCGCACACAACAGCAAGGCATTGGAAGGCCATGTTTAACTTACTTATAGTTTCAATATGCAGTGTGGTTGAAACTGTCACACGTGAGTTAACACTGTCATTATAAGATTTTTACTTACCTAGTGTTACAGTCACCCAGAGCAGTATGCCATAGGCCCACACGTCACTCTTTGTGGTATATAACTTACCTAGTGTTACAATCTCCCAGAGCAGTATACCATAGGCCCACACGTCACTCTTTGTGGTATATAACTTACCTAGTGTTACAATCTCCCAGAGCAGTATACCATAGGCCCACACGTCACTCTGTGGTATATAACTTACCTAGTGTTACAATCTCCCAGAGCAGTATACCATAGGCCCACACGTCACTCTTTGTGGTATATAACTTACCTAGTGTTACAATCTCCCAGAGCAGTATACCATAGGCCCACACGTCACTCTTAGTGGTGTACACACTGTCTGATAGAGATTCTGGGGCCATCCATCTCACCGGTAGGGGACCCTGGTGTATACAATAGTGTGTGTTCATATACTGTATTACAATTTACATTGCTACAGCTTTATCGCCATGACCAGGAAATAGCCACAAAATAATACATGGATCCCCTAGAAAATTTTGAATGATTGTTGTATAAAATCTAAACATTCACCACGGATAAAAGACAAAATAAACAAGTAAACAATTCTAAACGGACAACTGGAGAGGTTTAATTGCTGCACGTGCTTACAATTGTGCCCGACACATGACATGTTCAGAGATAGATGTATTACAATTTCACGCACCTGCATTTTACTCAGGTACTCTCGACTCTCAATTACATCTCTCGCGAGACCAAAATCTGCCACTTTGCATACACGGGACTCACTGACGAGGACATTGCGAGCTGCAAGATCACGGTGCAGGAACTGGAAGGATCAGAACATGATGGCGATACTGTTTGATAAAGCTATTGATGCATTTAAGAGCGCAGAGTAAACAAAATTGTTACTGAAATAAGTGTTGTAAGTGCGATTTACACTCGGCTGTGTTTTGTAAAGATGCATAATTATGTTTGATGTTTAAGCGTCATTATGGCTATTTGATTTCTATATTTGTAAAAACAAGCTATGCTTGTAACCTACATCACTGAATTACACAAGTACTGTCATGCAGAAAGGTCACAAATTGATATAGCCATTTGACAAATACTTAATTGATTCATTTTTAAACGACACCAAAACAAATCCAAACCTTATTACCATCAGTGCAGTATGTTCTCTGTTAATGGATTAATGACGTACATGTACAGGTGAACATACAGACGTGTAACTTACCCCATACTTCGCCACATGTGACATCCCCTTTGCTACATGTTCAGCAAAAGTGAGGAGGTCTCTGGACGTCAGTCTATTGCTTCCTCCGTGCAGGTTTCCGTACACTTTCTCACTGCGGCTACTACGTAAGAACGTCTTCAGGCTCCCATTACACATGAACTCAAGGGCAATGAAAACTGGAACTGAAAACGTAATTGTTTGTCTCACAGTAACATTTTGTACAAGGTTTGTAAACAATCAAATATTTATTTATGTATTTGAGCCAACATTGAATATGTATTGTAAGACGATAGTTACCGACTTTATTCAACATGCATCATGCACATGAACATGCACATAGTACCAGGCATTAGGTATACAAGTCACGAAAGACAATTCCAATATCCTCTCAACTGACCTACTTTCGAATAACCCAGCACCTTTGCTACGTTCTCATGTGGCACTAATGATACCATAGTCTCTATCTCTTGGTTAAAATCCTTCAGATCGGCTTCGGTGGCATTTTCTGAATAAAAGAAAAATTATCATATTTGAATTGATTTTTTGGTCCTTATCATTAAGGTGCACAGTTAACATTCCCCGTGAAATACTCCTCCTTAATGAATCCTCAGGGTCATATATCTCCAACTAACCAACCCCAATGTTTGTTCGTCCTTTCCTGGCAGACACTATAACTCTGCAACAATCTGGAAAGCAAAAAATTCCTATTTCTGGCCCATATTAATTATATGCCATATTTTCGAGCTCTCTTCTTGTACTGATGTCAAAAGTTTTCTCGTTGTATAACTGTCTCAGGATGGTTTAAGGGGGGGGGGTGAGTTTTATCAGAAAGTGGTAATTACATATTTTTGAGACATAAGTACATGCTAGATCACGGTCAAAAATTGTTACCTCAGATAATTGCAACAAGGAGTGTTTTAGGAACTTTAAAAAGTGTGTTTAAAATAAACCCTACCTTTCAAAAGTTTAACTGCTAATATTCTGTTGTTATGCTTATATTCAGCTTTCCAGACTCTGCCAAAATGTCCTTGTCCAATTGGTTGAACCAGTCGAATATCCTCCATGCTGCTTATTGACTCTGTCGCAGTAATGCCCGTGTATGCATTCTGCAGTAAAAAGTGTAAGGATATTGAAAATCCATGCGTGAGCTGATAACGGTTCGGAACTTTTCAAAGTCAGGAATATGCCATAATTATAGAACTAGGTTTTGTGGAAAACAAAATAGCACAGAGCGGTCCAGAAGATCTGGCACTTCTCAAAAGAAAGTAATGGATAGATATCTAAACTTTGAAAAAAGCAAACTCCATTCCCTACTTATGGTTCTAAGACAGACCGTATGTAAAATAACACTGATTAAATATGAACATATGTTATGCAAATTTCCATTTATCTATTGAATAATGGCTAAGCTACACTAATTTTAATTCCTTACCGTTTCATCTTCCATAAATGTTGGCATGTCATAAACATGCACCTCTTCTTTCTTTCGATGCTGATTTGTCTTTTTTATACAAGTTAAAGAAACCCTGACTTGATTACGCTGAAATTAATCACATATCAGTTCAATCGGGAAAACATATCAAGCAAAGCACCCTCCAAATAGAGCGATTCCCAAAGAGTCTATTATAATTATCTGTTTTAACAACAGGGGTTGTTTTGCACAGAAAGAAGATTTCAGGGCTTATACAATCCCCTAGGGTCTCTGATCCCCGGAAAAGTTCAAAACAGACAGCGAGAGACATTCCGGTTCGACTTTCTTTCTGGTTCTCCATTTCTATCAAAGGAACCAATTTAATGACTGTGCACGCTATATGGGCTTGTGTTTGTCAGTCAAGCTTGAGATGCAGTACTACATATCTCAAATCGTTAACTTTGGCTTTCGTAAGAAACTGGTACAAAGGATACATACTTGTAATACCACCTTAGTAGCTTCTTGTATGCAAAGGTGCACTCACCTTATAGAAGTAAAGTCCCGTTGCCGCTGTTAAAAAACATCCACCAATTACTCCACCAATTGCTGCTCCAATAACTGGACTTCCTACACCGTCTGCAAACAAAGTTTCACCTGTATTCTGTTTTCAAATCTATACTCGTGAGTATGCATAGAATTATTGTTGACATTCATACACGTTGAACATGAATAACCAAAGAATTTAAAAATACTACTTCTAATTATTTTATGAGTTACAGTATTTATAGTTATCAAAAAGATCCATTGTGTTGATCAATGCTATGAAATTGCTAGCTGTGGTAATAATGAACAATGTCATATTTTTGAGCTTTGGTTTACATACCTTGTTCATGGCCCTCTGTTGAGAGACGGTTGCTTCTTTTCTCTGAAACATAATGTAACACTATGAAAGACATTTCTTTCTCTAAGCTGTATTTCACTCTGAAAATTTAGTGAAATTGTTATTTACTGAAGTTCAACATCCACATATTATTTCATGGTAAAGGACTTAATCATACTTACGGGTTGTTGTATGTTCAGGCCGGGTCGTTGGCTTTTCTCAAAGTAAGAAATTGGATGCAAGAAAGTTTAACAGGGCCTTTTAGAAGTGCGTACATTGTACATATATCTTCATGGAAAAATGTACGCAGAAGAGAACAACAGTCATACGTCCACGGCAGGCAGCTACAACATGACAGGGATGAGAGACATAGGCCAAACAGCAGACAGCAAATTTTCTCAGGCACTCATTTTGACACTCGCTCATGGGACTTAATGGGACTAAATGTGCATATGTAAACATGATCAAGTAATAAAGTACTGGACAAATATTAAGGTTAAGTAATGTGCATAATAAATACTCAAAATGCCCACGTGATTATTTACTTTTATCCAATCCCATCTAATTCAGTAAGTACAAAAAATTAATTTACTTATTTGTTTATTTATTTATTATATTTTTTACTAATTACAAATGTAAAGAAGCTAAGTTGTTTAAATGTAGAATTGCACCTAGTAAATCTATACATTTACGCATATGTTTATTACATCATGTATTATTACCATCATTACTATCAGTGCCAAAAATATTTAGTGCAATCCCAAAATTAAGTGATGTCAGCAAGAATCCACTGCCTTGGTCATTGAAATTAGTTTTTCTATAATGAAGAAAGTGAATTCGGATAGCATCAAAGTTAGCTCATGGAACATTCATGGGACAGGCTGCAAGCTGGAAGATTCTGAACTTGCGAAGAAAATTTCTAGCTTTGATATTTTAGCATTAGTGGAGACCTGGTCTGATAATGATAGCAAGATAGAAATACCAGGCTTTGTATCATACAGTAGTTGAAGAAAAATTCAAAGAGAGCCAAGAGAAACTCAGGCGGGATTGTAGCCTTTGTTAGAAAATCAATGACTGCAGGAGTTACCAAGTTAGAAAGCAAGTTTGAAGATATTCTGATATTGAAATTGAACAAACTCTATTTTGGATTTAAGCGTGATGTCGTCCTTGCCACAGTCTACATTAGCCCCCCTCCTCCCCAAACTCCGTGATCAATGAAAATGCAGACCCATATTACAGACTTCAAGCTAAACTTGCAACAGTGTCAGCTAACTGTGATATAATCATGCAAGAGGATTTCAATGCCAGAACGAAAGTTAACTCAGATTTCATTGCAGATGACAGCACATACTCTACACCAATTTTTGGGGCCCATTATCTCAGTGATGCATAAAGCCAACCCCATCCTAGAAACTCAATGGAGTCCCAAAGATCAGATGCATTCGGTGGAAAGTTGCTACAGCTATGCAAAGATTGAAATTTAAGGAATTTAAATGGTCGTAAAATAGGTGATCATCTTGGCAAGTATACTTGTTATCAACCAGCTGGTAACAGCGTTGTTGTCATCTGCAGTGCCACTTTGTACAGCAGCATCCCATACTTTCACGTAAATGATCTGTGAATATTCTCTGACCACGCCCTACCTGAACTTGAACTGTACTGCAAAACTACCTACAGCAAACATACAAAATCAATTCAGCTGATGCCAAAGCCAACTTAATTCATTTGGGAAAATAATTCGCATTCTAGATTTGTCGAAGCTCTAAGTGACATGGAAACAAAACAGAATATTGATTACTTTATGTCATAAACTATCTCTCCTGAAGAGGCATTACCTTTAGTAAATGAAATATTCACAACTGCTGCTGAAAAGGCTCTTAAATCAAGAAAATACACCCCAGTTCGTCCTCCCAAAAACAAGAAAAGGGCAGAATGGTACAGCAATGACTTAAAATCTCAGAAGTCTCACTTAAAATACTTAGCAAATCTTAGAAGCAAGAAACCCTTTGACAATTCAGTCAATGCGTCATACTACCAAACATTCAATCGATATTAGAGAGGATGTAAGAAAGGCAAATATATATATATATATATATATATATATATATATATATATATATATATATATATAAAGCCTACTTCAAAAGTTGCAATCCATGGAAAATGCAAACCCCAAATATTTCTGGAAAGCAGTAAAAGATTTAAATATGAAGTCTACACAAACTGAATTTATTGAATCAAATGAATTTTATGAGCATTTTGAAAGATTTTGTGAAGAAACAGAATCAATTCAACATAATTTTGATCAAGATTTCAAATGTGATATAGAAAATAAACTAAGGCAAAGTGAAATAAGTTCGCCAGACAAAACTGTAAACTGAAAAATGCCAAATCAACAAGGGAGGACAAGGTTATACAATGAAATGATCAAGTCGGGGAAGTATTTCCTTATAGATGTAATTGCAAAATTGTTCAATATCTTATTCAAAAGTACTAAATACCCATCAATATGGAATGAGGGATATATATAGTCCCAATCTACAAATCTGGTGACGAATCAAACGTTAACAACTACAGGGGAATATCTATAACAAACTGCCTTGGGAAACTGTACAACTCTGTCCTACTGCACAGAATTCAAGCACACGCATCGCAACAAGAGGTACCCCTACCTCATCAAACTGGCTTTAAACAGGGTCATGGTACTTCAGATAACATTTTTGTACTTAGGTCCATTATTACTAAATTTATAAAAGGAAAGAAAAATTTATACACATGTTTCATTGACTTTTCAAAAGCGTTCAATAGTGTTTGGAGGAATGGTCTACTATTTAAGATAAGGACTCTAGGAATAGGAGGACTTGTATACAAATACATAAAGAGCATGTATGAAAACTCAAAAGCATGTGTCAAGACAAGTAATGGTATATCCCCGGCCTTTCATACAGGACTAGGTGTAAAACAAGGTGACACACTGAGCCCATTTCTTTTTAATATTTTTATTGATGACCTCCTAAGATCAATCGATGACGAAACTACTGCGAGTCGGGATATAAATGGAATACCAATCCAAGGTTTACTATATGCTGATGACCTCATCCTTATGTCCACACCTTCGACCAAGTTCGGAAATCGTAGAAAATTTCTGTAACTAGTGGAGACTGACTGTTAATGTTACAAAAACTAGAATAGTAATTTTCAACTCAAAATCAAATGCTCGCATTGAGATTTTTTTCTTTATGGAAAACCAATCCAAGAGGTTAACAAATACATGTATGTAGGTCTCCTTTTAAACCGATCAGGAAGCTTTACAGAAACCCAAAGTAACCTCCTACAACGTGCTACAAAGGCATTCTCCAGTCTGTCCAAATTTCTTCCACTTCAGAGTAATGTTAAAACATCATTGAAAGAGAAATTATTTGATACCCTCATTTCCCCAATCCTAACATACTGCTCAGAGATATGGGGCTACTCTGTGTCAACCAATAACTGCCCTACAGAAAAAAATACACCTAAAATTTTGCAAACAAATCCTTGGGCTCCATCAAAATGTATCAAACTGTGGTGTATGCACTGAACTTGGCCGCCATCCTCTCTATACCACAATGCAGTCTGCATCTATCAAGCTATGGTGTAAAATTATTCAAATGTCTGATGATACATTAATGAAACATGCATACATACATGAGATAAATGGTTACAAGTAACTGACACCCTACATTGCACCAGAACTCCACACGTTCAGACTGGCTTGTATGTCATGGCCTGAGGGGATCCGAAAACTCCTTTTCACATTTGGCCTTGGGGATGTGTGGCTTAGCCAGTCACCTCCAAAAAATTTCACCACAATTTTCAAACAAAGACAAATCGACCACTATGCCCAAATATGCAATAGTAAACTTCAAGCTAACAGTAAAATGTCTCTCTTCCATATACTTAACCAAAAATGTGAAAGGGTAACTTATGTTGATAAAATAACAAATTATGACACAATCTATCAACCCTTGCTTAACTACGTCTTAGTGACCATAAACTCCTCATCGAAACTGGGCGGCACACCAGGCCAAAAACAGAAAGGTGCGACAGAATCTGTCGCCTGTGCACCCAAGGGGTAATTGAAGATGAATACCATTTTCTATTCCAATGTCCAATGTACAGAGCAGACCGAGACCACTTTTTAGGTAAAATCTCAATCCTAATAGCTGATACAAGGCCATCAGACAGTCAATTATGCCAAGCATTTAATAGCGCCAGCAAGGATTTTTTAGTCTCCCTTTCCAATTTTATGAAAAAATTATTCAAGAAAAGAAATGAAGTGGTTGCTCTGCTTGGTAACTCTAAGCATATTAAAAAAACGTCACTGTATGGTCCCATTGTTGTGAGAAATGCCTCGGCAGTGGTACTAAATATGGCACATGGTTAAGAGTCACAGTATTTTTATCTGTGTAACTGTGTTATTTACTTATCCATTTCTTATGTAATTGTTGTTCTCCCTCTCTTGAAAGTTTGAACCGCTCCTTTTGTGTAACATGTGATTGTATGCCTCTCTCTTTTATGTTAATGGTAAATTTATAATTACACCAAGGTTAATCTCACCAGTAATTTACCTAGTACATCTGTTCATTATATAAAAGATATATATTTATTTTCCACACACAAACAGGCAACACAATTACCAACTACAAAAATAGTAATGTATATTGTACAAGGTCATGATAATCAATGTACCAGTACAGAAATAAATTGAATTAAATTGAATCGAATTTCATTTTAAATTATTAATAATTGAAATGGTGAAAAAGCAGCAACGAAAAAAATTAAAATAATTAAAATAACAATAAAAATAATATTTTGTTCCAAGGTCATATCGATAGTATATTTTTCATACATGTTAACACTATGAAGACTTGGAATAAATGTACGCATTAAGCCTAGATTACATTTATAGTCGAGTCGCCACTCCCATAAGCCCAATAGTCGAAACATGAAATATTCTTTGCAGTAAACTTTTTTTTTTGCTGAAATGCATTCTTCAGGCCGAGAGAAGCAAAATTAGCTTGGCTGCTATTTCCGAGACATTGAGCATTTTTCAATATGGCCATCAATTTTTGAGAAAAAATAGAAAAACGGCCAGATGTCGCCGAGTATACTTTATTGACAGCTTTTTTGAACGTTTATCCTATCAGGAGAGCACAGCAGTTCTAGTGAATACGCTTAAGCGCGTACCATTTAGCAAAAAAAACAAAAAAGGCCGTAAAACATATGGCAGAAAGTGATAAAAGCAGCAGAATCATTTCGTTTTTTGCATATTTAGTTTTATTAAAACCATATCCGCTTTTTATATTTATGTTAATAATGATATTTTGTTAGCCATGACGCTAAATTCTCACAATAAGCTGATCTGACAGTTCAATAAGCCACCCAATAGTCTCTTTGCTACTTCTTCGGGTCCCATAGTCAATTACTGTACTTAGAATGTTTTTCCCTGTAATTTTTTTTTTTTTTTTTTTTTTTTTTTTTTGAGAATTGAATATTTTGGGGGTTTAAAAGCCAAATTAATTTGGCCTTCCTTGACAGTGGCTACATCCGGAACATTGATTAATTTTCAAAATTCAAGATGGCCGTCAATCATATAAAATATTTTATAATATCATTGTATTATAAATAAATAATTATGTAAAAAATGCAAAGAGTCGGGTTCAAAGTGCATGGTATTCCACATTTCAAATGAACACTAAAACATGCCCAAAAAGGTTTTAAAATAAGCAGTAAAATTGCGTTTTGAATTGATAATCTGGCGTATAATATTATATATTAATCCCTTTTATTTATTGACAAGGTGCACTAGTAAGGTACAGTTATACTAAGACTCTATAAAAGAGAATCATTGATAGGACTGACCTTTAAGTAAGTTTTCTTTTTTATACAGGCCCAGTCAGATGATAATTTTATCAAGGACCAAAAGGGGTTTCCGCAGGATTTTGGGCAAAGGGAGTCCAAAATGTTAATCTGCAATCAGGACCCTTACATTTATATGGATTCGAACCAAGTCCGTTGATGGGGCCGGGGGGGGGGGATTAATAATAAATATATTTAACTATTGTCAAAATATTAACCTTGTTATTATTTGTTTTTTTTTTTTTTTGTTTTGTTTTTATTACGATCATACTTACCTTAATTTTTGTAACTTAATATCTTGATCATAACTTTATTCAGTATGTATATAGAATTAAGCTTTAAAAATTCCTTTTCTTTTTATTGAGATTGGCATGTTTAAGAAAATTTCATCATTATATAACAGCACTTATAAATATTTTTTCTTATTACTGCACTTTTTTCACTTTAAATTTTATAGAGTCAATAAACAAAACATCTTACAAATCTTTTGGTTATATACCGACAGCCATTATAAACTTTGATGCCATGTTTTTCAAAATAGTTGTTAATTTGAAGCTCTAAACTGTTTTGCTTTTTTTTTTCATATGAATCATTTGTTTCGGACATTGGCATACAGAACCAAAAATCACGAATAATTTCAAAACAAAAATGGCACCAGCCCAACAAAAAGTCACAAAAGTCAATAGCCGGTACGATCTCCACTTGCTTCCATGCAGGGGGCGATCTGTTGGTGCATGCTCGGGTAATAAATGGGATGGTGTCGTGCGGAATCAAAATAATTTGGTTTACATATACTAGGATGATAATGCTTTCAGAATAATCCACAATGTAATTTTGGTTTAGAATAAAAACTAGTTGTCAGGACTGAGATATCCGCAATTAATGTTTGGTTTGATCATAGAATAGCATTGACGGACATATTAGTTTTCATTTTTTTGTATTATTTAACCTAAATATAAGTTTTATTGTGTGCTATGTCTTGACCGCAGGTATATCATTTTTCACTTTATATATACATGTTCCAGTTAAGGCCTCCTTCAGTTAAAAGACTTTACGGTTGTGTCTTTGCACTTCCATTATGTATTGGAGGCCATTTTAATAAAAATGACTTGTAAAAATGAAATCAATGATCGCAATTTGCATGGATGCTAACAAAAATATGCAAAAATGAACAATGGAGTGAAGCATTATTTTTTTTTAATATATGGCTCTTGCTATTTATATAACAAATTGGCGGCCATCTTGAATTTTGAAAAATTATCAATATGTCGTACGAATCAATTGGCAAAAAAGTCAAGCTTAATAAGCTTTTCTAAGTTTTGTGGCCCAAATGAAATAATTTCTTTTTAATAAGCTTGCCAGATATAACATAGCGGGCTTTGACTATGGGGCTCGTGGGCGTGGCAAATGGACTTCCGGGAGATAGCACCGTCTGCCACCATCAGAAAATGTCAAAAAAGCAGTTTCTGAGAGTTAAGGATCATGTTTAACGAATCATAATGAACATAAATAGAAAAGGCGGATATGTCTATAATAAGACTAATTTTGCAAAAAAACAACAGCTTATTTTGCATCTTCTTTACTTTCTGCCATATGTTTTGACAGCCATTTTGGCTTTTTGCTAAATGTTACGCACTTAAGTGTATTCACTAGTCTTGCTGTGTTCTCCTGATAGGATAAACATTTAAAGAAGCTCTTATTAAAGTTTACCCGGCCACTTCTGGTCGTTTTTCTGTTTTTCCTCATAAATTGAAGGCCATATTGAAAAATACTCAATGTCTCGGAAATGCAACCAAGCTTATTTTGCTTATCACGAACTGAAGAATGCTTTTCATCAAAAAAAAAGTTTACGGTTATCGTTCTGGCTACTCGACTCTTACAAGGCCACCGTGCGACAAAATTGTCTGTGCGATATATATATATATTTTTTTTTTATCGTAAGGAGCTAGTATATCTACATTACATGGCCTTAAATCCGTACAATTCCGCGCAATTTCGCACGGCCACCGTCTACCTCCGCTCTGACGCCGTACGAAAAGGGTGCTACGGGCAGCAAACGTAGGGGCATCGCATTTCGAATGTAATCTAGGCTTTAGATACATGTATGTTGGTCTATAAGTATTTCAAGACCGGTGTCAAAGGCATGGTAGTCATAGTAACACAAGTCTGACCGGACCATTTCTTGAGTTTGTCTTTCTACCTGCGCACGTGGCACGCACTCACCACTAATGAAGAGAACGCACGAATAGTCTAGATGATTGGTGCAAAAATTGCTCAAAAGGTGGAAAAAGCATGAAACTTGGCACAAATGTTCTTTGGACTATGCTTATCATTTTCAAGGGTAGTGCCCAAACTTTCAAAGCATTGCTTAGCAACCGTTGCCAAGGAAGTGATTTACCTTAGTAACAAGCTAATTGGACCTTTCTTGTTCAGTTTAAATGATTTAAAAAGGCTTTTAGTAATGTTTCAAGCCATCAGAACTATCACTATACTATTTTAAGCCATTAAAAGCCCAAGTAAACCATTGCAACAGTTGCTAGGTAGCATATTACCCTAGCAACAAGTATTTAACTGTTATATATATCATTTTACATATCCTCCAGTTCCTTCACATCTTTTTGTTCCCATTCTACATATACTAACATGTTTCTTAATTATGAAGGTAGGTACATAAATATTGTATGATTGCACAAACCCAAATACAAAAATCGCCAGAGATATATCAATGACCACACCTAAATTATCTTTAGCGGGGCAAATGATGCATGTCCAATTATTTTTTTGTATGTGGACAATCCCAAAAAACGTACAGAATACTTTCACAAGCAGTATTGCAAAATTCACAAATCCATAAGATAAGCATAAGTATTGAATATTCTGTGATTTATTCTGAATAGGAGAAACTTCAGTTTCGTGTAATCTGTTTCTTAAATGTTAGTTTCCAATTATCAGTACTCAAGGTTTTTTTTTAAATATTTGTCTGCCATTCACCTACACCTTTATCTGGTGATATTATACAGTATGCCTTTGGAGAATTTTTTGTGAAAAAATATCTGGATGGTTTGGTAACTTGTTTAATCGATTCAATTATTTCTTGGAATGCTATGTGTAATTTCCTTCCATGGGAAGAGATAGCCATTCGGATGATAAGCTGTTTTGGATACTGAATTAGCCCAGAAATTTAGTGTTAAGGTTGATTTTCAGTTGAGTTCCTCTAGAGAGAGGGGATTTCAAATGTCATTTATAATATCATTGATGTAAAATAAACCATTTTACACCATCTTTTATGGAAAATAGTCTTTCAATTTCTTTCAATTTTTAAGTTTTGACAGAATGCTTGTGATCAGATTTCATCTGGGGATAAATTGGGATTTTCCTGAATTTCACTCGAAGAACAATTAATCTTTGCCAAAAGGGATTAGAAGTTGCTTTTAGTATTTTTAATCCACCTTTGTCACTTTGTTGCTACCGATTCCTGACATTTCACCAAGAAAAACGCTTTCCACTTACTCTTATTTTCTTCATAAAGAAGTCTTTTAAGCCATGTAAATTTTAGGGCCTTGGTAAAAATTTCATTTGCGGTACCTTTTACCGTCCATTTATGTAATCAGAAGCCATCCTTGCTCATTTTATTTTCTGTCCAGAGTTGCTGCAGTGTGCATGTAGGAGCAGACGTAGAGGCTGACAATGTGCAAGGGCAAAATGCACTGTATATTGCACATACAAGGGAGATTCTAACGCCTTAACTATTGCAAAGTTTCATAAAGAGTTGTAAGATGATAAAAACATGGAAATGACTGGTTACTAACTTTGAACATGCTGCCTTAAGTATCTGCAGCGGCAATGTTTTTGAACGGATGTGTGTAAACTTCCCACAATTGTTTCAACTTACTGGATTAAAAGTATTAATATCTTGCTCAAAAGTGTAGTTCCTAGCTAGTTTTGCCTTACTTAATAGACTAACGCAACTTTAAATGCTTGTTGCTAGGGTAATATGCTGTCTAGCAACTGTGGCTAAGATTAAGTTAGGTTTTAATTGCCTTAAAATAGTCAAGTGATAGTTCTGATGCCCTGAAACAATCTTATTAGCATTTCTTAATCATTTAAACTGGACAAGAAAGGTCTAATTTGTTACTAAGGAAATTCACTTCCATAGCAACTGTTGCCCAGCAACGCTCTGAAATTTGGGCACTACCCTTGAAAATGATCAGCATAGTCCAAAGAACTTTTGTGCCAAGTTTCATGCTTTTTCCACATTCTGAGCAATTTGGCCAATATATAGCACCAGTCATCCAGACTAGAAGGAAGTAGTTCCCTTTTGCTACACCCTTAAAGCCTCGATCACAACCGGCCGAAGGGGCCCTTTTACCTGTTTACGTCCAAATTTCGCGTAGAATCTCACGTGTCGCGCAAGTTCTTCTGTCGAAATTTGAAGTTCGCAGACAGTCCGTTAGCACGTAAGGAGGATGCTGGACATGTCCAAAAGATTCTACGAATAATCTGCGAACAGCGAGGCCGCAAACGTAACTTGCTCCACTCGCAAGGTGTTCGCAAGAAGTACGCCATGGCCAGAAATGTGCAGCATTCACGCGATACGCGAGGGCGCAACAGTAGGGCTTCACGTGACTCAACTAACCAATCACAGCACAACAATGGCATCGCACACAGACTCTGTGATAAGTGCTCAGCCCATTGTCAAGTAGTGTTCGTTCATGGTAACAAGCGTCTGATATGTGCAGAGAAGTTTATTATTATAATATATATTGTTCTTACTGTTACATTATTAAATCTAACTCTGTATCCAAGTAGTAACTATACTGTACCAAGTCAGGTACTGATGATGTGCAGAGGTCATATATTCCAGCATAAGCCATTACCACTGATTTATAACTTTTATTTTTGTTTAATATGTTATTCATGAAAGAGTTCATGAAAGATTATTTTAATTTGTTAAATCGTGATCTTATTCTTTTTATATTCAAATAATTGAATAATGTGGGTAAAATTGGTCTTCCACTTCATATTTGCATTTTTCCTTTACTACAAGATTATTTTGGAACAGTTGCAGCATTCAAAATTTAAATAAATAGCAATCTGAAAGAAGAATTTTGCATAATTATTAAATGATGATAGGAATTTTGGATTAAGAGATTAGTTAAATACTGAGTAGTGATATGGTCAGTCAATTTATGTAGAATCTGATAATATGATAGAAAATACTGATTAAATTCTTGGCCTTGCACTGGGCAGTTTTACATTTGTGACAAGTGCTCTTTTTGGACTCCATTGTACAGTGGTAAAAAATATTCAATTGCCATGAAAGTTTTTCATCAGACTCTGTATGTTGCTGCTATCTGCTGGTGCTATCGGCAACGAATTAATTTGCCTTTGTTTCTGAATGAATTTACCGTCTAAAATCACTATTACTGAAAATATTTGCGTTTTGCTGAGGGTAGGCTAGGCAATATACGGCAAACTTCTAAGTACGTGTGTACAACAGGATTTAAAAAAAAAAAAAAAACAGCGATATTTGGTCAGGAGTTGCTTGAAGCATAGCACAGCGTTTCTGTCTATCAGCATCATGCCGTTACTTTGTCAATTCTCACGAAATACCCACGAATCGCGAACCCATTCATTTTCCTATGGCAATCTAGCAACTCATTAAAAACGCACGCATGCGCAATGGACTAGGCGTGACGTCATGAAGTGCATTTCTGGGGATGAAGTACATGTAAGTCGTGCGTGGTCCAAGACGCACGTTGTAAAAAATGAAGGAGCAAGTGCCCTTTGCGTGTACGACGCACGCCCTCAAAGCTAACGAACAAAGTCGAAAGCAAGCCGGAAGTGCGTCGCCCCTACGCCAGGAGTATAAAAGGCGTGCTCAGGATGCACGCTCGTGTCTCGACAAATTACGTCGCTTGTGCCCCTTGTACAACATTTCAAAAATTTCGAAATTTGCTCAATTAAGCTTCTAATTTGCCACCAAACGGCAAGGGAAAGAAGCTTAGAGGGCAGAAAAGAAGGAAGGAGGAAAAAGAAAGAAGGGGAGAACAGGAGGCAAAACTGACGTACAAGCGGGTAAGGCAAGTGTGAAGCAAAAGGAAATCACTTTCGCCGTGCGTAGCATTCTCTTCATAAATGGTGAGTGCGTGCCACGTACGCAGGTAGCAAGACAATCTCAAGAAATGAGTACATCGCACCTTGCAATTAGCGTCCCTGCTTCTCACGATGACCCTGCTACTCGCAAGGCAGACTTGCGCCTTTCCATTGCAAACTTTCCTCTACCTCTACGAACTCCACGGCCTCCACTGCACCCAAAATTCGCAGGGGCCGCACGTTCCTAAAATTCGTGTGTCCGGTTGTAACCGAGGCTTAGCATGTAATTGGAGGGTGATGAAATTCATATGCCATTACTGCTCTTGCTGTTTAAATTATCAATGGGCCAACGTACGAGTTACTAATATGTATCTCTTTTATGCCGTAACATTTGTCTTACCTGATACATATATAAGCGTATATGTATTTGGACGTATGGTTACAATCGTCCTACTGATGACGATCGAGCAGCTGTGGTTTCCACTGTCAATTAATGTCGCATTTGGAATAGTCAGTTGAAAATCTTGAGTACCAGCTGGGTTGTACACATTGTCTATGGAAATGTTTCTGTTCACACATTCACTCCCTGTCGAGTTTTGCAATGCTACAGAAGTAACACACCACTGGAATCCGTTTCTAAACCATCTGATGTTAAATCCGGCAGACAAGTCTTGATGAACGGTAAGGTTACACCACAGGCAAAATGGATCCCCGGTAAAGATGTTTTTGGTAACTGGAGCATTCACTCTCGGAGGATGTTCTTTTTGATCAAACAAAAATAATGAAAGAAAGGTTATACAACAAATGAAAAATTCTACGATATTTTATGCAATGGTTTGATCCTAATCTACAGTAGAGTATGGTAGTCATGTGCAACAGATGGCTAATTACACAGTTAATGAATTTAAAGACAGAAAAAAATCCGGTCATCTCCCAACCACATCGCAAACCTTTAACGCTGTACATAGATTACTTTTCCGGCCGATTGTTTCTACATACATAGCAAGGGCATTGCACATGCGGTTTTTAATCAGACGGGTTTTATGGGCAAATAATCTGGACACCAATATAGCCCATTCTGAGCACACAGCAGATGAATTGGACACCTTTTTATTTATGTATTTTTATTTATATTTCAATAAGGTATACAGTAATATACTGTAGATTTAAGCAATCAGCCATTCCTCGAAAAGGGTTTCAATTCTAAAAAATACCTGTCGCAACTTATTTTCGGTAACAAAAGTGTCTGATTTTTTTTAGGGTAAAAAATGCCTAAGTTGTGACACTGTGGATGAAAGCACTTAAGAATTTTGCATGTGCTAACCTTTTGACATACTACATGTAAATCGTTCTAGACCCGTTTGGTCAAAAGTCCAAAATGGTCGACAATTTTTTAATTGAATAGGAATATATACATACCTATATTGATTTTTATCAGATAAGGTATTTTTTCAGCGTTTTCCATATCCTCAATACCCATATTATGCATATATATTAGATAACAAACTACCTTCCTTGGAAAATCCAAGATGACCGCCGTACGGCATAGGAATACAAGAACATGTACAAGGGTTTTTCAACTAATGCTTTATTACTCAAGAAATATATCTGCACGTCCATGATACTGGGTAACAACATTGGGACATGAGCAACATGGTGACAATCTTGGGAGTACGCTTTCTGCTAAGAATATGTATCGTATTTTGCTTTATATTCATAAATTGTGGAAAATGTTACATTAAACACAATCATGGATTTTCAAGAAAGAGTGCACTTTACTTCTCTGAGTTGGGAAAGCACGCTGCGATCCTGAGTCGACATGAAATCGTCTCTTGTGTGCGCGCTCTACGTTTATAGTATACATGGTATTTTTGCTTCATATTCAAAGAGTTTGGAAAATGTGTTATTAAACACAATAAATTATCATGGAAGAGTACACGTAACTTCACAGAGCTGGGAAAGCTAGCTGCGATCTTGAATCGAATAGAGGGTAAAACAGCGAATGAAGTCGTTTTTCGTGAGTTACACGCCAACAAGTGGGGACCGTATACAGCTTATTTAATGAGTCTCATTTAACATTTACATGTACAGTGTATATGATCGGGTCATAACGCCATCAATAGGAATCTCCACACTGTAGCCTCAAGAGGATGCCTGTCATTACGTTTACAGGCTCGAAGCCTGGGGAGAACGCAACACCGAACTGTTCGCTTCCACACTTTACTCCTTACACTACGTCATACGCATGCGTAACCTTATTGTGACCTTTTTTCCTTGGAATTTTTTTAACAATTAAAACCTCAACAATTAAAATACTGAAGTGAAGGTACATTCTACAATTTCTAAATGTTTCGGCAATTAGATGCGTGTACCTTGTTTACAAAGCAATACCCTTCTGGTCACTTTATCTCTTAAAGGGATGATAACTCTTCGTATGAGATCTATATTTCACAATAAAAACATGGTGAATAACTCATAGAAATATAATATATTCGGTTTTACCACAACAACAGCAGTTATAGCTATTATTCTGATATCTGAGCTTGTCTTTAGACCACGTGACCTCAATTGGTGGCTATACTCTGTTAAAGTCTCTTTTCACAGGTTCGGGTTTACTTGGAGCACTTAGTAACTAGCATCCATAGCAACACCTACAATGCTTTTCAATGTGTGTCCTTGTCTATGCCTGGCCATCGTTACCGAAATAACCAGCATGTGATGAAAGCTTGAATGAGCTATTATACTGAATATCCCACTATCATCCTCATGGTCAACTGTTCATAACTTCCGGAAAAGATTAAATAGACATCTTTACTGTTACGAACATTATCAAAATTTGAAAAAAGTGGTTTGAAATAAAAGTGATAGTTGTTTGCTGTCTATAGTAAACTAGTGTATTTCCCCCCACTTGTTTTTTCAGAAATACATTCTAATAAACTTCCTCGCAAGGTCAGCTAACACAAGGAAGGTAAAGTTCAGCTGTATATGTTATTGAGCAACGTTAATGATGTTCATAGTTCAAGGTACCTTGTTATAGGTAGATATATATGGCAGACTAATAAGGTGACCGTGACTTGTACACTATTGCCCAAAATAACTTGGTACGAAAAAGGAGTCACTGCACAATATTCACTGCACAATTGGCGTGACATTAAGTAACATGTAAGTGTACTATGAACACTTTTCATTCAGTCGCTCTCCGTTGATTTTGATAGGAGTGCCTGGGGTGTGTGAAATATGTCACAGAGTTTTGGTACAGTGCCGGTGGGATGGGGTGGGGTGCGTTTGTCATGATCTGTCAGTTTTGGCGGGGATTTACATATTAGTTACTGTGTCTACCGATTACTGAAACAATGCCGCACCAGGGGCGGATTGAGGCCGTCTTCTGGGTCTTCCGGAAGACGGTCAGATTTTCAGATTTACATTGACGGGTATCTAATTTTTTCTATCGGAAGACGGTCAAAAATGGAGGATGGATCAACAATGATAATTTGGAAGACTGTCAGAAACTATCTCTGGATCCGCCTCTGCGCACCCTACTGATGCGGTAATACGACACCAGCTGGTTGCATATGCAGATGTGGGTGTAGTGCTCTCTGACGGATCGTCTAAACATTGACCTGCCAACCCCTGAACGTGTGCAAATGGGAAGGGCGTTCCAGATGGGAACAACACGATTGACCGGCAAAACGTTCCTGTTCTACAGAAGTTGGCACTATGTATGATAAAATGATCTCCCCTTCTTTCTCTAAAATACAAATACTTCGTATGATCAAGGTCAGCCCTTTCAATAAAACAACTATGCAGGAAGGTTACGTCTAAAACTTCTCCCTTATAAGGTAAAGGCAGCATGTTTAAAGCAATCAGTCTGTGTTTATAATTCCTTTGGTTACCCAGAATATGTCTTGTGGCAGATCGCTGCACCCTTTCTAGTTTTATTAATTTTTTTTTTTTTTTTTTGTAATGTGATCCCAGCTTCACATCTTTAGCAATATAAATGATATAATTTTGGTTATAACAATATGACGAAGGAAACAGGGCGAAATGCCTCCCAAAATTTCCGTGTACCAAACATTTTGAGCAAGAGTGCATGTGCACCTAAAAGATAAACATACATATCCAACATACAGGGTTACCGCTTAATATGGAATATTACTTTTTGGCGAGTAAATTTTCAACAAAATATTTAATTTCTCTCTAACTACTTTAAATCCAAAGCTGAGGTATAACTCCATGTGTAGCCAGGTGTGTTACCTAATTATCACACAACTCTCGAAACAATTGATGCATGCAGTTGCATGTTCTGTGGCCAGAAATGTGAGGGGTGGTCTTTTCGGCAATTTCTGCCCTTGTATAAAAACGCATGGGTTTGGTCAATCCTTGGAGTGTATTTAGAGAAGCAACAAAGGGATCGCTTTGAAACATGACAGGCACCTTAGTGAAGATATGGTTCGACAGCTAAGCAATGCAGCTTACTATGGGATTCTTGCTCTCAGAGAAAATGGCCAGAAACGGACAGCCATTACCAGGTAATTCAACATTTATCAGGAACCGTTTGTGAAGTCCTCCAAATAAATGCTGCAACAGGGGCACCTACTCCAATACCTCGACCAGAGTGTCCGCGTATCACACCAAAAAGGCAGGATCGCCTTCTCCTTAGAGGACGCCACGCTGGTCGTACAAAGACAACCAGTGTCCTCAGAAAAGAGAGGCAGAATGTCATTCAAACGCCCGTTTCAAGGTCCCTCGTGAACAAGAGATTACTGCAAGCTGGTTATTTTGCACGAAGGCCAGTAGGGAAACCACTGTTAACAGCAGGTCATATACAGCGACGTCTGCAATAGGCTGGGGATCACGTGCGTTTGCAGCCAAAACACTGGAATCACGTCGTTTTCAGTGATGAGGCCAGGTATGGATGTTTTAGGGTTGATCGTCGAATCCGTGTCCACCGACGTGTACGAGGGGCATAAAACGATGATTGTGTACTGCCTAGGGTGCAAGCAGGGGATGGTAACGTCTCTGTTTGGGGAGCATTTCATGTCGGTACCCTGAACCAGTTGGTTTTTCTAGGAGGCAACCTCATCCAGGCTTCCTACAGAGACATTCTACAGCAAATAATGCTTCGATTGGTAAGAGTCATCTTCAGGAACAACTTTGTGTACCAAGACAACTGCGCAACCCCACATCGAGGTCGCAGAATCACTGTTTTTCTTCAAAACCAATGGGTTCAGCAACTGCCTTGGCCTGCAAACTCTCCAGATATGAACCCTATTGAAAATCTGTGGGCGGAAGTAACTCACAGAATTAATAGCTATGGTTCTCGGCCGGTAAATAGTGATGAACTGCGACAGGCAAATATCACTGCGTGGAATGATACCCCCACCCAAACTCTAAAAAACGTCTCACAGGGTATGCCATGTAGGATGAGGGCGCTGCAAGCGGCTGCTGGAGGTCATACCCGCAATTACTGACTTTTCATGATTTACTGTATTGAGTTCTTTGCCTGTGTAACATATCACTGTGTGGAGGCTATCATTTCTTTAATATCTTATCTTAAAGTTTATACTGACATCAAACTGTTGATATGGCTTTCTGGGGGTGTTCCTTTCTTTTGAATGGCATCTTATGTCAGATTTGATATTATTGACCAAAATATCTTACAACAGAAGACTGGATGTTATTATCACTCAGTGACATACTTTTTTAATGACTCAAGCCAAAAAAATTTTAATCAGCACTCAAAAATAACAATGATAAAAAATATTCCATATTAAGTAGCAACCCTGTATATTTAAAGCCTGTACATGTTGTAACATGCTTCGAAGCTTAACGTGCTTAGGAGCTAAACGCGTTGAAAAAAATGAGACAAATTACGAGCTTAGGAATGTGTATTGGAGCTAAATATTGTTTTTACAATGTATCCTTTACATTTTGAAAAAAATATAATAAACAGAACAAAAGAAAATAGCTGCCATAAGGAGGTGGAGTAAATGAGAGAGATAGGCTTCCATATAAAATGAAGCTAACTTCAGGTATGACAGTTTGGTTTTCAGTGTATTTCATATCATTATCTACATATGATACAATTGATAGGTAATAAATGTACATATGTGATCATTTTGGGGGGCATTCAAGATGGTCGTCATTTCCCATAACTAGTACATTGGATTTAATAGGTACTCACAAAGGCAAATGAAGGTCATCATCATGTTTTGTCCAAATACTTGTTACAAACTAGATATACATTTCAAAGTTTAAAAAAAAAGAATGTGGAAAATACCGAGAAACAGATTTCATTTTAGATTGAGCCCAATGTCTCTCTGGCAGTAGTTGAACTCAGTGACTGTATCTTGTTGTGAATTTTGGCCAGCTAAATCATAGTTCTAAACTGTACCAAAGGGCACCGTTTGCTTTCCAAAACACCAACAAATTTTCGATGCCCTTGAGCAGGCCCCGCGCCGTACCCAACACCAACGGGACAATAGTCGGCTTTGCATCTGAAACTGTCGTTCCGGACCCCCCCCCCCCTTCAAATAATCCTGGATCCGCCCCTGGCGGCTAACTTGGATTCTCTCAATGTGATCAAATATTCACACTTAAGCCCTCTTTTACACTGGACGGCATCCTTCCTGTGTCCCGTAGTGCGGTCCCATTTGAGAGTAAAAAAAATACTTTACGTGCCGACAACTGACCGATCATTGAGCATTCGTTCTGTAGCTAAAGCGATGCTTGTGCCTCCTTATTACGACCACATTAATGCCACTTTCACTTATGGTACCCAGGACGCAGAAAGGACACCCTCCAGTGTAAAGGGGGTTTTATTACCTGCTAGATATGTATCGCGGGGTAACAATAATGTGTAAAACACTGAAAAAACAAACTGAACTTGATAGTGGATAATGTTTCTTTTTCCTAGCTGGCATTAGTTCCAACACTTTGTACTACTACAAGTATTCCTATGGCGTATGGACGCCATATTGGATTTTCTCAAAATGCCCAAAAATACATCTTAGTTACTCACCACAAACATATTATGTGGGTAACAAAGATGTGGAAAAACTCAGAAACAGATTTAGTTTGTTAATGAACAGTGTCTCTTCCTAGCTAGTGTTAGCTGAAACCCGTGCACTAATAATCCTAAGGCTGTTTCTTAGATTTTTTTCAAACTGTCCAAGGAAAAACGTTTGCTCCTTGCCATGGGCATTAAAGATGTGGAAAACATAAAAAACATTATTTGAAGAAAATCAA
Source organism: Lingula anatina (assembly GCF_001039355.2). The sequence goes on along the minus strand of NW_019775633.1, from coordinate 20,725 downwards.
TATAAGTATGTATATATTTCCATGGAATTTCATAAATAGGACTACGGCCCTAATTTGATTTAGAATGTCAAGAGTAACTACAGGGTTGCTACTTAATATGGAATATTTTTATCATTGTTATTTTTGAGTGCTGATTAATTTTTTTTTTGGCTTGAGTCATTAAAAAAGTATGTCACTGAGTGATAAAAACATCCAGTCTTCTGTTGTGAGATATTTTGGTCAATGATATCAAATATGACATAAGATGCCATTCAAAAGAAAGGAACACCCCCAGAAAACCATATCAACAGTTTGATGTCAGTATAAACTTTAAGATAAGATATTAAAGAAAATGATAGCCTCCACACAGTGATATGTTACACAGGCAAAGAACTCAATACAGTAAATCATGAAAAGTCAGTAATGGCGGGTATGACCTCCAGCAGCCGCTTGCAGCGCCCTCATCCTACATGACGCACCCTGTGACACGCTTTTTAGAGTTTGGATGGGGATATCATTCCACGCAGTGATATTTGCCTGTCGCAGTTCATCACTATTTACCGGCCGATGACCATAGATATTAATTCTGTGAGTTACTTTTGCCCACAGATTTTCAATTGGGTTCATATCTGGAGACTTTGCAGGCCAGGGCAGTTGCTGAACCCATTGGTTTTGAAGAAAAACAGTGATTCTGCGGCCTCGATGTGGGGTTGCGCAGTCGTCGTGGTACAGAAAGTTGTTCCTGAAGATGACTCTTACCAATCGAAGCATTGTTTGCTGTAGAATGTCTCTGTAGGAACCCTGGTTGAGGTTGCCTCCTAGAAAAACCAACTGGTTCTGGGCACCGGCATGAAATACTCCCCAAACAGAGACGTTACCATCCCCTGCTTGCACTCTAGGCAGTACACTATCATCGTTTTATGCCCCTCGTACACGTCGGTGGACACGGATTCGACCATCAACCCTAAAATATCCATATCTGGCCTCATCACTGAAAACGACGTGATTCCAGTGTTTTGGCTGCAAACGCACTTGGTCTCCAGCCCATTACAGACGTCGCTGTATATGACCTGCTGTTAACAGTGGTTTCCCTACTGGCCCTCGTGCAAAATAACCAGCTTGCAGTAATCTCTTGTTCACGAGGGACCTTGAAACGGGCGTTTGAATGACATTCTGCCTATCTTTTCTGAGGACACTGGTTGTCTTTGTACGACCGGCACGGCGTCCTTTAACGAGAAGGCGATCCCGTCTTCTTGGTGTGATACGCGGACACCCTGGTCAAGGTATTGGAGTAGATGCCCCTGTTGCAGCATTTCTTTGGAGGACTTTACAAACGGCTCCTGATAAATGTTGAATTACCTGGCAATGGCTGTCCGTTTCTGGCCATTTTCTCTGAGAGCAAGAATCCCATAGTAAGATGCGTTGCTTAGCTCTAGAACCATATCTTCACTGAGGTACCTGTCAAGTTTCAGAGCGATATCTTTGTTGCTTCTCTAAACACACTCCAAAGATTGACCAAACCCATGCGTTTTTATACAAGGGCAGAAATTGCCGAAAAGACCACCCCTCACATTTCTGACCACAGAACATGCAACTGCATGCATCAATTGTTTCGAGAGTTGTGTGGTAATTAGGTAACACACCTGGCTACACATGGAGTGACACTAAAATGTGTTTAGCAGAAAACGAGACAAATCAGGCGCTACCGTAAAATGTTCATTTGCTGATACGTTTTCTATGATGCTAGCAGACGTGTAAGAAAAGGCCATATAATTATTTTGATATTTTCGAAGGTTTAGCAATTACCAGGTTTTATGTGTAGAGTGATATTTTAAAATGATTTTGATTAATAATAAAAGGTGCATAAACTGATTTTTTCCATGTTGGTTTGTTAAAATTATCGGTCATAAGCGGAGTCTGGATGTGTTCAAGAAGGCATGAATTCAAAATCCGCGTCAAAACTTCATTACATTACAGCCGAAACTATATTGGCTAACAGATTAAAATACAGGGTGGAGTACAGTAAGAGGTACAAAAATAAAGACTCAAACGATCTAAGAAAAATAATTCTTTATTCTTTTTTCTGTTGAGTTAAAGAGCAGACATGTAAATTTTATCTGATACCAATATGAACATTTTTCGGTGGAAGAGAGGACAAAGATTGTGGATCTGTAATTTACAACAGACATCTGGTGCATATGTGGGGTGACTAATCCAACTGGTCCTTGGCACCCTGAACACGAATAGTCATCCTCTCTGTGAACTTTGGGGCATGGCTTTTGTTATTGTAAACCACTCTCTCAGTGTTTCTAAAATTTCTACCAAAATTGTAATCCTATGACGATGTGGAATTTTTTCCCCAGAATATGCACTTTCAAATTGCCTTTGAACAACAAGTGTGAATTTTGTGTTGATGAAATAAGTGGAAATACAGTTAATCACTGTAAGTATAACTCCACTGTAAGTACATATCCATTGACTGTTATGTGGAGATTTGCCACGTAAACTAAACATTAGGACAGTAAGCTCGTTGGGAAATTCATTTCAATAAATTAAATTTACATGCACTTTGTTGCACTATCAATGATCGAAGGTTTTCAAATGTTTGTCTGTATACATCTCAACAATTCAAAACGACTTGTTCTTAATAAACATGTACTAGTATCTTACTGTGTAAATTGAGCAAGTATCAGCTTTAGATGAATATATCTTCGTAGCGTGTAACAGTTGTCACATACCAGATACATTTTTTTTTTCATTTAACATTCATATACTGTTCAGTTTCAACACGATACGTGTTCGAAAAAAACTTATAGGATTACTACTCTTCGTATTTTCTTCCTTAATTTCACGAAAGACAAAATGAGAGTTTGATCTTCATGTGGCCAAAACGTAATTTCCGTGAAATTCAACGTTTTCCTTAATCAATTGATCAATCCAAATATATAGACAAAATGACTTTCTATAGAGTCAATTCTGAGGTCCAAGTTTTTAATTTCGATTCACCCTTACAATACCGGTAGATATGGAGGCTGGTAAATTTTAGTCGTTACCATTTACGAAGGCATTTAGAATGCGAAAACGGAGTGTTTTTTCTGAAACAAGTCAATATATTTACCAAGCATGGTACTGGGAATATCAGTTGTGCTGGAAGCAGTGGCCTGAGCAGAAATTCGAGTGGTCTACCTTAAAACATTAATTTGCGGATTTGTTTTGAGATGAAATTTTCGAAAATGACAGCAGACATGTAGAAAAGGGCGTGTATTTTGATTGATATGTTGGATTAAACTAAAACAATAACTAAGTTTTGTGTGTGAAGAGTGATATCTTAGAATTATTTGAACAATAAAAACGTATGCAAGTTGAATTTCCCCAATGTTGGTTTATTAAAATTATCAATCATAAACGGAGTCTTAATGTTTTCAATAAGGCATAAATTTAAAATTCACGTCAAAGCTGCGTTAAAATCAAACTTGTATTGTGTAACCATACTAAAATATTTCTATTTAACATGAATTTTTCCATTAGTTTATCTGAATTTTGCAAACTAAACATTAGGCTATAAGCTCGTTGGGAAATTAATAAATCCACCTTGTTACACTGACTATGTTCCAACGCTCTTGAAATATTTGTCGGTTTAGCAAAGCAATTCAATGACTTATTCCAAATATTCATGCATTGGGCAAGTCATGGGCTTCAATTGAATATATATCTTTTATAGTGAGTAACAGTTGCCACTTACCTGATACATATATAAGCGCTGAAAAGGCATGGTTTGCATTAGCAATTTCGTGTAATGTCGATTACGTAAAATGATTTTGATTAATAATAAAAGGTGTATAAACTGATTTTTTCCATGTTGGTTTGTTAAAATTATCCGTCATAAGCGGAGTCTGGATGTGTTCAAGAAGGCATGAATTCAAAATCCGCGTCAAAACTTCATTACATTACAGCCGAAACTATATTGGGTAACAGATTAAAATACAGGATGGAGTACAGTAAGAGGGACAAAAATAAAGACTCAAACTTTCTAAGAAAAATAATTCCTTATTCTTTTTTCTGTTCAGTTGAAGAGCAGACATGTGAATTTTATCTGATACCAATATGGACATTTTTCGGTGGAAGAGAGGACAAAGATTGTGGCTCTGTAATTTGCAACAGACATCTGGTGCATATGTGGGGTGACTAATCCAACTGGTCAATATATTTACCAAGTACGTTACTGTGAATATAAGTAGTGCTGGAAGCAGTAATCTGAGCTGTGGCCTGTGATTCTAGTTCTATAATCACAAAGAAATTAGAGTGGTGTACCTTAAAAAACTAATTCGCGGATTTTTTTGAGATAAAATTTTCGAAAATGACAGCAGATATGTAGAAAAGGACATGTATTTTGACTGATATTTTGGACTTAAAATTAAAAAATAACTAATTTTGTATGTGAAGAGTGATATTTCAGAATTATTTGAACGATAAAAACGTATGCAAATTGAATTTCACCAATGTTGGTTTATTAGAATTATCGATCATAAACGGAGTGTAAATGTTTTCAAGAAGGCATGAATTCAAAATTCACGTCAAAGCTTCATTAAAATCAAACTTATATTGGGTAACCATACTAAAATATATCTATATACCATAAATTTTGCCATGAATGTATGTGAATTTTGTGGTACTGAAATTAGTGGAAATACAGTTTATCACTGTAAGCACATATTCACTGAAGAAAGTGGAGATTTTGCCACAAAACGCCATGCAAACTAAACAGGTATATAAGCTCGTTGGAAAATTAATAAATCCACCTTGTTAAACTGACAATGTCCCAACGCTCTTCAAACTTTTGTTGGTCTAGCAAAGCCATTCAATACGACTTATTCCAAATATTCGTGCATAGGGCAAGTCACAGCTTCAACTGAATACATGTATCTTTTATAAGCGTGTAACAGTTGCCACTTACCTGTAACATATACAATCGTATATGTATTTGGACGTATGGTAACAAGTCACAGCTTCAACTGAATACATGTATCTTTTATAAGCGTGTAACAGTTGCCACTTACCTGTAACATATACAATCGTATATGTATTTGGACGTATGGTAACAATCGTCCTACTGATAACGATCGAGCAGCTGTGGTTTCCACTGTCAGTTAATGTCGCATTTGGAATAGTCAGTTGAAAATCTTGAGTACCAGCTGGGTTGTACACATTGTCTATGGAAATGTTTCTGTTCACACATTCACCCCCCGTCGAGTTTTGCAATGCTACAGAAGTACCACACCACTGGAATCCGTTTCTAAACCACCTGATGTTCAATCCTGCAGACAAGTCTTGATGAACGGTAAGGTTACACCACAGGAATATAGAATCTCCGGTGTATATTTTAAAGATAGGGGTGAAGTCATCCATATTTACAATATGGCTTGTTTGACCAACCACTAAAATAAAGAATATAATCAACTTCAAAATTTCAGTAAAATAAGCCTCAACTGTTACTGTCGGGATACATGTATTATTTAAAAGTGAGGGCGCGTGTGCAGGTCAGCTGAGGTTATGAAAAGCCAGTGGGCGGTATTTTGCGATGCATTTAAGACATCACACATTCAGTTTTCGATATTTCATGGTACACTATAGAATAATTCCACAGTATTTACATCATTCTTAGAATAAAGTATCCCTAAGCATAAACCGCAATTTATAGAATTCATCTCACAGTTTGTTCTTTATTCTACGGCAAGGCAGTTACATCTTCCCTTCTTAAAATGTGCAATACTTTTCTTACATAGATCAAATCCCTGGATATTATTAAGCGCCTGTGTATTCTTTTCCAGAATAATTTTACAGAAGACACCTCCAAGATACTGTGCAAACATATGAAATATAAGTTTACAAAATGTTTTACTCACCAGCTAGTGTATGAAAATGACCACAATACATGAATAGCTGTATCACCATGAAATTGCAAAAAAAAGCTAAGGAAGGAGACTGTTGGTGTGTCGATCTTGGAAGCATAGTCTCCTCTAGGCTTTTTGTGATGATTTAAAACACCAATTATAAATTACAAGTCTTATTTGGAGCAAAAGAATTTAGAAATAAACAAAAAATTTAAAGGACACCAAATCTAATCCACATAATTGTTGGCTTTTTAAGATCACCGAACATAAAGAACTTCATCACGAGACTAAACTGGGTTATCGTATCTTCTGCTTAGATGCAGATTAGTGGTAGCTGTTGCACTTTGAACAATATAGTGAAATGGGTGACACAGCTATCATACAACAGTTTGATAAAAAGAAGCCAACGAGTTAGAGATGGCACTAGGAAAACTTATAATCTTAATACTGTTTGGTAGTTACCTTGGTGAGTATAAGTGGTTCCCAAAACTTTATTGTGTGGGTTCCTTGAAAAAAAAAACGGATATATGTAAAATTAAATGGACAAAACCCATATCGACTAGTAGCAGTATGGCTACAGTATTTATTTGGAATCGTGGTCATTGGTGTTTAATCGACATTGCACGAAATTACTAATGCAAACCTTACCGTTTCAGCGCAGTGTCAAACGTGTAATGATCCAAATGGAGATTATCCACCTGTGTTAAATGTAAGCACGGGACTTCCTTTTTGCCTGTGGTGTAACCTTACCGTTCATCAAGACTTGTCTGCAGGATTTAATATCAGATGGCTTAGAAACGGATTCCAGTGGTGTGCTATTTCTGTAGCATTGCAAAACACGACAGGGAGTGAATGTGTGAACAGAAACATTTCCATAGACAATGTGTACAACCCAGCTGGTACTCAAGATTTTCAACTGACTATTCCAAATGCGACATTAACTGACAGTGGGAACCACACCTGCTCGATCGTCATCAGTAAGACGATTGTTACCATACGTCCAAATACATATACGCTTGTATTTGTTTCAGGTAAGTGGCAACTGTTACACGCTAATAAAAGATATTCAATTGAAGCCTAGACTTGCCCAATACACGGATATTTGGAATAAGTCACACTGAATTGCTTTGCTAAACCGACAAATATTTGAAGAGCGTTGGAACATTGTCAGTTTAACGAGGTGGATTTTTAATTTTCCAACGAGATTATACTATAGCCCTTATGTTTAGTTTGCATGGCGTTTTATGCCAATATCTCTAAAATCTCCACTTACAGTGGAGTATGCACCTACAATAATAAACTGAATTTCCACTAATTTTAGTACCACAAAATTCACTCATGGAAAAATTCATGGTGTATAGATATATTTTAGTATGGTTACCCAATATCAGTTTTATTTTAACGAAGCTTTGACGTGAATTTTTAATTCATGCCTTCTTGAAAATATTGAGACTCCGTTTATGATCGATAATTTCAATAAACCAACATTGGTGAAATTCAAATTGCATACGTTTTTATTGTTCAAATAATTCTGAAATATCACTCTTCACACACAAGTTATTAGTTATTGTTTAAGTTTACGAAATCCGAAATATCAATCAAAATACATGTCCTTTTCTACATGTCTGCTGTCATTTTCGAAAATTTTATCTAAAAAAAAATCCGCAAATTAATGTTTTAAGGTAGACCACTTGAATTTCATTGCGATTACAGAACTCGAATCACAGGCCACAGCTCAGACTACTGCTTCCACCACTACTTATATTCACAGTACCGTATTTGGTAAATATATTATTGATTTGTTTTAGAAAAAAAAACACTCCGTTCTCGAATTCTAAATTCCTTCGTTAATGGTAACTACTGAAATTTACCAGCCTCCACATCTACCGATATTGCAAGGGTGAATCGAAATTAAAAACTTGGACCTCAAAAATTACTCTATAGAAAGTCATTCTGTCTATATTTTGGATTGATCGATTGATTAAGGAAAACGTTGAATTTTACAGAAATTACGTTTTGACCTCATGATGATCAAACTCTCATTTTGCCTTTTGTGAAATAAAGGAAGAAAATCCGAAGAGTAGTTATCCTATAGGTTTTTTTACATACTTATTTTGTTGAAACTGAACAGTATATGAATGTTAAATGAAAAAACGTTGATAAATCTGTTCCAATTTCATTCATCCTATTTTTACTCACTTATATATTTACTTTTATACCAGAACCAACAATGAGCCCAACTGTCCAACAAAAGTCTCCGAGTCCCTCGGGTTTGTCCAAGAAAACAATAATCGCTATTGGTGCCGGGGGTGGAGGAGGGGTGCTGCTGGTAACTATCATTGTAGCCGTGGTCTGTGTAAAAAAGAAAGGCAAAGGGAATTCCACTTCAGGTATGTAGCTACTTCTTAGTGATGTTAGGTTTATTGTTTTTTATACATACTATATGCACTTACATTAAGTTTTGTTGAGCCTTAACGGATACTATATTTTTTACAAATATTATTCAATTATTAATTCAATATCTTCAAAAGTATTTTACTATTTCAGAACGTAATGCATTTATCTGTAACAATGGTGTCCCTGCTGAGTTATACAAATACGCAATTCTTGTCTTTTATATCCACCTGACTTCAAACAACATAGGCCCTACACGATACTAGCATTGGTTAAATACCTTTAAAAACAGACCTTTTCACTAAGTGTAAAAATGTAAGTTTTAAATAAGGATAACAAGCTGTGTATCAGGCTATTATTTCATCAAACATGAATTTCCACTGACAGTTTAATGGACCCCGCGGATATTTACTCCTTTTTATCAGATATCGATGAGAGGAGATCCAGCTACAGGAAAACCAATGTAAGTAAGTATACAGTGTATGCCTGTGACTGATGCTTTCATGTAAAATAATTGATGAAGTGTATTAGCATCCGTCATACTGGTACATGTTTTTACAGATATTCGTTTACATTTTATGAAATCAGACGTGGACTAAAGGCCTGTGGTTTTTTATTTAAATACCTCGTACTGGAACTGCTATATACCACTTAAGATTGATGCGCCTTTGTTGGTCTCATTTCAGACTTTTGAAAAGAGCACAGAGAATGCAGATGACAAGAGGAAGAGCAACGTAAGTAGTATGGCTCTTACTAATACTTTCATGAAAAATAATTGAGCACGTGGAGTAAAAATAGGCTTACATTTGGTCACAATTTTTGGAAGACGAACGCAAACACAGATCTGGATTTTGTTATGGGAGTTCCTGTTGTTGAAACTGCTATACATTATGGACAATTGATATGCCTTTGCTGGTCTAATACTATAAGAATTTGGTTATTCCAGCCCCTTGAGAAGAACGTAGAGAACCTCCACTATGCCGATTTGACACTACATGAGAACCCAAAGCTGCCCAGCTCTAAGGGAACAGGATCAGCAAAGTCAAAAACGTTAACAGTAAATCCCAGCGATGAACGAGTAGAGTACGCAGCTGTGATGTCCTCCTAGGAAAGTGATATATCATTTCTGCTTTTTACTTGACTTTCCGAGTTTTATTATGTTGGTCATATTTCACTTTTCTAAAAAAAAAAACACTAAATGTTTACTCTGAGTTTTATTATGTTCGTTTTTTAGATCGTGCGGGCGGTGTTTCCCAAATTTTTCATAGATGCATATGTAGGCAATGTAGATAAAATGACTAGATCTCTTCCGATGTCCTCTAAATAGAGGATACGCATACAAACTATGTAAAAGCAAACAATATTTCTTAGCAGAATTCACCGCTGGTTTTATACAATTTTAGGGAAATAATTTCATTAATTCCCTGTATTTTCCATTTTATTATTTATTTTTGTTTTTACAATTATTATAAACATTATATCGAAAACAGGATAAAAGATGTTAGAAAACTCTCCGCCCTGGACACATTTACCAGATTTCAGTTCCCGTTTGCTGATATACTGATGTAGCAATATATACTGTGTATTATCTGTGACTCCATATAAAATATTACTGACGCTTAACATTAGACACAAGCTGAGGTAAAAAACTGCTAGCATATGTTTATCTGCATATATTAAATATTGCTGTATTTACCAACTTCAACAAGATATAAACCATAGCAACTAACCTAGCAACGCGAAGATAACAGGTGCTCCACGCTGCATATATCACATTAAGGTCACAAGATCATCTAAAGTCACTTGGTCACAGGGAATGTACGACAAACACGTCGATAGACTGACATGCTGAATTATATTCGAATATCACTCCTTATGTACAAACTCGGTCGATCAAAGATGTAACTGATGATCCCTCGCTAAAAATAAAGACCAGTCACTTGGGATATACGTGTGCTTCGCTTTTAGTTTTTCATGGGTCGTAATTTTTATCTTGAGACAATTTGAATTTTTTTTGTAAATCTCAACATACAAATTGATACGTGTAGCAATATAAATAAGGAAGTAGAAAATATTTTTAAAAGTTCACGATTATCAAATATGATATTATCATATGCTGGATAGACTGCATTAAATGACTGCGTTAAATATATATAAACAACAATGATTACCACTACGGTATTTTGTCATGAGTCAACCACTTTCCATTACTAAAAAAGGGGGCAAATGCTCAAGGTGATTTTGATTTCATCTATGTCTCTAGTTCTAGAAATGTTTAGACTTGTCATGCCGGCAGCTTTATATGTGATATTTTGATATAATTTTATGATTAAACATATGGAACCTGCTACGTTTATAAGTTTTTTTTTTCTGAGGTTGCTCTTTGTTAGAATATTACAAATAATTATTTCTTTTGCCTTGAGAAATATAGATTTATGTTGTTAAGTTTGTTTAAACTGATTTAGAGATTGCTTTTCTATAACTTATGACTCTGCTTTAATGTGCAACCTTTTTGTACTTCATACTATGTCATTTTCCACAAATATATATTATATATAAACCGACTGAAAGGCTCTATTTTTTATTGCACCGTCCAGCTGGGTCATATCACATGCATTTTTCCAGATTAATACTCTCTCTCTCTCTCTCTCTCTCTCTCTCTCTCTCTCTCTCTCTTCACAATCCAGTCTCTCTTGCTCTTATACACTGTGTATAGTGGGAAAAACTTCAGAATTAGAAATTGGTTGAAAAGAAAGACATTTTGAAATTCCATGCAAAACCAAATGCTTCAAGGATATCATATTCAAACCTATCTAGAGTAATTCATTATTAATAGGCCTCTTTATCCTATAGGAGAAAACGTGCAATTTTTCATGCGGTACTTGTACTAACCCATATCTTTCTGTCAATGCATTGTCGTAGCCGTACATCGAACTTAGAGTGCACCATGTAAAGGGGTTGGGATGAAACTCATATTGTTTTGGAATTTTGATATTAGTACAATCTAATATTACCAAATAATGCAAGAGTATTTCATTTTGGTGTAACCATGATTAACCAATTCATGAAAAAATTAAGTAATCTGAAAATAGCCGCTGTGCAAGTTAAATTAACAGTCTGAAAACTGGCTAGTGAGCATTTATTTATCCGACTATCTGGAGGCAGATTGAAGTTTTTAATGACAAAATGATAACTTCAATAACATTTTACGACGCCCAATCTTTATCAGCCTCTTGAGATAAGCACATTGTAGCCAACTCCCTCCTTCAAGGTTACTAACAGCGCAGCGTCACATGCTGTAACTTCATGTGCGTACACCATTCTACTTTATGACTTAAACAAGATCCAAATTATAGTTACTCACCTGGTCGTTAACGGGCACTTCACGCTGTATGTACCATAAAGTGGGACCACAAGGCTATCTAAGTGTACTTCAGGTCGTTAAGATTAAAGCAAAGTTAAATGAGGGATCAGGGCCCCGTATCTCGAAAGCTTCGCTATGTTGCGCACGGGCGCGAGCATGGCGATTCCGGGCTATTTGCGAGTGCGATTGCACCCACCTGCTATCTCGAAGCCTTAGCAAACGCAACGCAATTTAACCTCAAACTCTACTAAAATTCGACTGCCGCATAAAGTGAAGACATCATAACACAATTACACAAAATGTATTTTTTTCACCATGACGCTAATCAAGAGGTTGTTTTTATTTACAGGAATATCATAATTACAAATACTGATATTTGAAGTGTTTGACACCAAAAAATGTCTAAAAAAACATTCAATAAGCGAAGCTTGGACTGACACTATTACTGACACATTGGTGAGTAGTGTTCAGTCTCACAATAATAGACATTGAGGAAGGTCACGGTGCTACCGAATGCTTTGTTTCTGCTTTTTCATAGTCTTTGTGAAAAAGAAAGGCAAAGGGAATTCTTTTTACTTAATAGACAACAACGGGTCAAGTGTGGTTCAGTAATGTCACAATGGTGCCATATTCATGGTGGCGTGCCCCAGGGTACAAAATTAGGACCTCTCCTTTTCATTACAATGATAAATGACATGGAATGTTTTTTACCAGCAGTAAAGTATGTGGATGACACTACAGTTTATGAGACAGTTCACCAACCATCTCCAAGGGAAATAGAACAAGGTGCCAAACCTACACAATCTGAACTTCCCATAGCAGCCTCAAACCTATATGAATGGACAAAATAAAATAATCCTAAAAAAAACTGTTGAACTGTTTATCTGTTTCAGTAAAAACCCAACTGTACCTGATAACCCAATAATTGATGGTATAAAAATCGAACAAGTTTTACATGCCAAACTGCTGGGAGTTCATATCAGTTTTAATTTGAAATGGGACTTGCATATAGAAAAAAATTCTCTCTAAAGCTGCATCCAGACTGTATTTCTTATGTATGGTCAAACACGCTGGGGTGCCGAGATATGACCTCTTACAAATTTATAAAAGCAATTTCAGACCAACACTTGAGTATGCTTGTCAGCTATGGCATGCTGGAATTACCGCACAGCAATCTAAAGCCTTAGAGAACATCCAAAAAAAGAGCTCTTCATATTTTATACCCTGAACTCACTTACAACGAAGCAATGGACATCACTGAATTACCTACCTTGAAATCTCGGCGTAATGACTTGTGCAAAAAAATTATTTAATGAGATAAAACTATGTACCCATAAATTAAACCATCTTTTACCTAACACTCGTGTCATAGAAAAGGACCTCGGGAATGTTTATAGATATGTTTTACCAAAATGTCGGACAAAAATATATAGAAACACGTTTATTCCATACTGTTTATATACGTGTCAATGATCAAGGTCTATCCATGAACTTTTAGCTTTTAAAAAAATAACGAATCACCATTTTTAACCTCATTATTATTGTTTTTATAATTTAAATTAGAATTTAGAATCTTAAAGCTCTATTTTAATACTACATCTTTATACTTTCAATATTCAATATATGTCTTATATATTGCAAAGAACACAATAAACCTTTATTATTATTATTATTATAATTCTACATCAGGCCTGTAGTTGCTTCTTGGTGGTGTTTGGTTCATTGTTTTTATACACTATATATAGGAAAGACATCAAGAATTACAGACCCATCTGCCTACTTTCTAATTTGTACAAGATTTACACCAAAATATTGACCGAAAGGCTAACAAGACAACTAGATGAAGCGCAGCCAAAGGAACAAGCAGGTTA
>NW_019775632.1:265201-278850 GCF_001039355.2 Lingula anatina | reverse complement strand
TTGGGAAATTTTGTGTTCACGAATAGATTAAATGTAAATGTAGCTTAGGTGCACGTTTCCAATATGCCAATGTGCATGTATTTGAGATATTTGTCACAATTATCATTTATTCACATATCACAGGAATACAAATGCACACCCGATGAACTTGCTGGCAGAGATACGCCAATCATTGTGGAAACCCCACGGGGTAAAGTGGTAAGTGAAACACCCGTCTCACTGTAAATCGAAAATTAAATAGGCCTATCGTAAAAATCACAACAAATCACAACATGTGTCCTAAAGTAAAATTAAGTTCGCATTTAATTTATTTCTTAGGATTGGGCCCTGACTTTCAGTAATGAAAAAGGATTGGTCATATATCCATTTAAAAGATTTTATGCTTAGAATTCATTAATGAAATTGCAATGTCTTGTGTGCCACAAAACTGTCATAAATATTGACACGTGCTCTTTCTACTTTTTAATTTTGAAAATCATCATTTTATAGTGGACTTCTTCACTAATAAAGGAATTCAATGGCGCAGAGGAAACTGCCCTGTGCAACTTGCGACATGAAAGCATTGTTCAGTTTCTTGGGTTTGTGTACAGTGAGAACGAGAGACACATGGAAATGGAATTCATATCAGAACGATCTCTCCTGGACTACTGTCATAAAACAAAACCAAGTACAGAGAAGACAATACTTCATATTCAGCAAGTAGCAAGAGGAATGCGCTACCTACATGAAAACCGGCTTGTGCACTGTGCATTACAGGCCTCAACGATATACATGACCAACGTGTATAGAAATGTAATATTTGCTATGCCTATATATTTATTTATTTATTGTTACACATAAAGTATATAAGTAGTTAGTTTTTTCAAAACCTTAACAGTTTTTATTATTTAAATGCTGATTTAGACCCGAGGGTGAATTAAGCAACTTCTTGACAGAAATCGCATTTTCTTAGATTCCCTTATTACCCAATTTTTTTCTTTATTCATTCAATTAATCCCCTATGTGAACGGGATTTTGCAATCCAAAATCATCACCATTTTCTAGTCATTGTAAGACTTCCACAGCTAATCAAAGTTTTATTTAGTTTTAAGTGATGTATTAATATGATAAAAGGCTTAGAATGGCTTAAAATCTTTTTAAAAGTTGTCCTTAATGTTTTTCATTTAAAAATTGGTAACTCTTGTTTTTCAGGTGAAAATTGGCAACTTGTCAAGAACAACGCTCCTGGTAGAAAACCTATATCATGATGACATTACTTCTGTCTCTGTGAAAGTGTTCCTGGGAGAAGTTAGAAATTTGAGCCGATGGTAAATATAACATTTTATCTTATTTCAGGAGATATTAAATACTTTCACCGTGACCAAACTTTAACTATGCACAAGAATTCGTATGGTAAAGAAATATGTGTATTTTGCACTTGAAAATAACATCTGCATAGTGTTGCAGTTTTACAATTGTTCATTAGTGAACGCATTTTTTTAATTCAGCTTTTATATTAATGCAGGCTACCTCGAGAAGTGAATGACAACGCGTATTATTCGATGAGGTCCGACGTCTATATGTTTGCCGTTGTGATATGGGAGGTGTTTAATGCCCGCGCTGTGTCAGCAGACATATCTCCTTTGGCTTTGGTTCCATATGCCCACATTCCGATAGATAAGGTAAAACACAATATTCAAGCTAAGTGGCAGAAAAAAATGATATTTGGTCAGGTTTTTTTACATTTGAGGATATTTATTTGATCATATCTACTGTGCACCGAGTTCAATACATAACATTTAGCTTGAAGAATTTCTTTCAGGAGAGAACTTTATACGAGGTATTATATCATTTCGATAAATGTTTATATATTTTACTTAAGTTCATTAGAAATGCAGACATGGCATTTCAGAGAAGTGATAACATATTTTCTCCCGTTTCCAGCTCTCAGGTATACACAGCTGTAGAAGAACACTTCAACAGCCCGAAGACTGCCCAGAATGGGTGTATTCCCTTATCAAAAGGTGCACTTCAGATCCTGCATTTCGCCGACCATTGTTTCCGCAAATCTGTAGATGCTTGGAATCCGAGTAGGTGTACATTAACTCAAGCTTTTGTCATTATATTGCAATCTTTTTTCATTTTTCCTTTTTTTCTGACAATTATGTGTGTAAAATATACTAATTGCAGTATAGTTTTAACTAATTAAAATTTGCTATCTTTCATGTATTCAGAAACCCAGAAGAAGATCCATTGAACATTGTGTTGAAGCGTCGTTTAGGTGGCCCAGTCAACGAGACGCCAAGCGCCAGTGACAGTGATGCACCTATTGTTCCGCTATTAAATGGTGATCAAGCTGCAAGGAAAGAACCCACGATTGCAGATACTATTGAACAGACTGAAGAGATGCGAAATTACTACGACATCGTGAATGATTATCTAGACCAGGAAGACCATGCTATCTATAGCTTTTATGAAGTTGGAACGTTAGATGACCAAGAAAGGAGAAAATCTAATTATATTGAAAAGCCGTTTTACGAAAACCAAGAGACAGCGGCATTTATGCCGGTCAGCTCCGAGTACGCCGAATTTATAGATACGGCAAAGATGGTTAGAAAGTCGCCACGTTTTATCCAACTAATGAAAAATGCAAAGAAAAGGATGACCAACGTTGTTTGGAAGAGAAGTTCGAGGGACAAGGAAAGGTCGCCAGATTCAATCAATGAAGAGCTTTATGATGAAGCAACGTATACCTGCCCTGGTTACTATGGCAATTTCGTTGAAGGTAGCTTGCTTGCTTGGTCTAGCGAAGAAATCTATGAAGAATTGGGTGAAGTAAACATTTACGAGAGGCCTTCATGTAGCAATCAGGGACTGCCTATTGCTCCCATACCCTCTACCAGGGCCGCGGTTCCCCCACTAAATGGTGAACAAACCGCATTGAAAGAACTCGCAGTTACAGACACTTTTCAACAAACCGCTGAGCTAACGTTGCCGAAAGAAGAATATGGTCACTGCCATATAGCATATGACAGCGAAAACAGCGGCAATTATGATGACGTTGTCTAGCTACAGCTGTAGCAAAAGCAGACAGTTTTGATAATATGCACCCTTTTTCTAAGCAATGATGCCCATGGTCAGACCTCTTTTTTGACCACGTGTTTAATTTCCAAGTCGCCTTGGTTAAACGTATCAGTTACTTTGACCGTTTCCCCAATTTATTTAGGGGTGGAAAGCAGTAAGCGTCAGGCACCCCAAGATTCAAAGAGCAGTGAAAGAGTACTGGAATCTAACCTTCAGTCTATATGCCTCTGCGCCAATCTAACGGTCAATTTACAGTAATCTAAAAACTTGGGTAGGTTTACCCTCTACCACTGATCAATTTTTTCACTATACAACATTGTCACAAAGGTTGTCCCACCCCCATTTCCATGTACTTATATTTACAAATGATCACCTTACAGCTGTAAATTGTTAGAAATAGTGTCTAACATGATTAATTAAGATTTTTTTGACCAATGCTGTATATGCACATATCTCTCTAGCTTATTCTTTACACTATTATCTGTTCAGTGAGAATTTTGATATAGAATTAACATCAACACTCAGCTGGTCTTTATTGTTTTTAGTTGGAGTATTAGCGCTATATGCTGGAGTGGTATTGACTGCATGGGTATCTTTTTTATCTTCCCAAATTCTTCCAAAAAATTCCAATTACGCTGGCATATTTGCAACTGAATTTAATTCCCCAAAGACAGAGTTTAATCCTACCCCACACAATTTTGGAAGGTAAGACACTTTTGTATAGGCCTACATTTAAATTTAACACATTAAACAAAGGCTTATTAATTATATGAGAACACTTATTTGTGGTTTATTTATCTATAGAGCATTCCTTATTTAACTCACTTATACCTGTCTATTAATATATCAGTATTATTATTACTAGTCATTCTCTGTTTTAATTTCATCTATGTAATCAAAATCTATCAATTTCATAAGTTTGGTCGACCCTATTAGTGCCAGGAATGGTTGACCTACCTGGCTGTAAATGTTACACATTTGATGTAGAAGAAAAGGAATTTTGTAAAACTGTTTATGCCCTTTTCTTTAAAAGTTACTCTTTTTTTATTAAGAAGAATGGATAAAAAGACAAAATCTACAAATTAATCATTTTCTTTATCCTATAAAATGACCACTGACAGACCAATAAATTTCTTTCAAACATACAACAGTACAAAATATTTTAATTAGACTTTGATCCTTTAAAACAGTAGAAAATCAGCAAATGAGTGCATGATCATGTATGTCCACATCTGCCTTAGTTTACATGTATATAGATACATGAGGATAATGTATGGTGCATAGATGTTATAACCCCACTGTGTAACTCATATAACATATGGCATATAAATATTAGCACTAATAACAGCATCTAATATAATACAATAGTTTAGTATTCTTTGTTAGAGTATCTATAGATAATTTCACTACTCCAATACATAGTCAATAAAATGTAATTTAAAGAATGTGATCAATTGTTTACTGAGACTAATTGGGAACCGAGTCTTCTTTCTTCCTGAATGTGCATATACCATTTTACTCTCTCTCTCTCTCTCTCACACACACACACACTGCTTTTTCCACCTTTGAAAACACACGACTCCAAAACTCGTGTTCTCGGCATCATTTCTTCAGCCAATGTCATATTTTCTATACTGCATATTCAAAACTTCCAGCACAATCAATTATTAAACAGACAAAACTGAGGTTAAATATTCACCTTTTTAGCCATAAGCAAAGCAGCTCAACCATCTGCAAAGTTTCTTTCACACAGACATAGAAATGCTCAGATATGTGACCAAGTTAAGCAGTGCTTTAAACCTACCAATTAAAAGATATCTCATACTTGATTTGAACTTATTTGTATAAAATCTCCATAATATATGTATACATACGTATACATATACGTATACATAGTGAATTATTATACAAATTAAAAAACAAGACAAATACTATAAACCAAAGCTGAAAAATAAACAATCCTGTGTCTATTCTGCAAGCAACACTTTTTACTAATCATATTTTCTATAGAATATAGACAAAAATTTAAAGACCATTTTAAGCATATAACAATTACTTCTAACAGAATGTATGCCAATTAATCTTTTCTCTAAAATACTATACACACTACGTTAATCGAGGCTTAAATCATACTTAAATTTACTAAGTAAAACCAGTCTTGTGCAATCAACAGAGTAGTAAGACAGTAGTATAATTTGGGTCATGAATATAAATACATTTAATGCTATATAAATTACCATTTAACTGTACCTGGTGCATATTTAATAAGTGCAGGGTTGCAAAACAAGGCTTTAAATATTTCCCTTGCAAAATCAACATATAAGCCAATCCAAAATGCAATATCATAAAACAGCCAGCATATCATAGTCAATATCATAAAAGCAGCCATTCTTACATTGAAAAAATGTAAAAATGGACAAGTAATCAATAGCAGAGGGAACTATGATATTCAATGTCAAGTAAAACAATTCATGCATTATTAATCATACTGCTATCTATTATCTAATACCATTCACTCAAAAAATTCTATTTAAACAACATAATTCAATGCCATTTTTTTTCTTTTGAGACCTCTCAATATATATTTTATTCTGACTTTAATATTAGCCTTCTATACTACTGCCAAAATTCAATTCTTCTTGTTCAGCATACAGAATCATCATTGACATTTTACTAATTACACAAAAGACCAATCTGTAAAATATGACAAGCGTTCCCCCAATGTGACAAACATGATTCTCTAAAATAGATTGTATAGCCATCAATACAAAGCATTCTAACAACAATAGCAAAAAGCACCTACACTATATACATTTTTCATTAAAGCATATGCAACATTTTTCCTTTTTTACCCTCCCTTTTATAAAACCATAATCCAAATCTATATAATCATGTTGTCTCACAACAGGCCATGTACAAGTATACAAAATAACTTTGGCAATCTGGTACGTACAATATAAACAAGTAGCTAAATATTCCCTATAATATGCAATTGTAAAACAATCATCTTTGGAGCAATTTGTGCAGAATATCTGCTAAATATCTTAGCAAACATCTCACATGGCTGACACTGGATTTTGAAACGATGGAAATAATCGATGATTCTTTATAAAAAGAGATTATTTAGCTGGTATGAAAATAATGTTGAGCATGGTTTGTGATATGCAAAATAACATTTCTTTCTTCTGATACATGTTCATGCAATGTTTAATTGTGACTATTCATTCAACTTTTGCCATTTTGGCTGTCCCTGTTGACACGGAAGCGAAGCTGTTTGAGTGGCGAGTTGGATACACTGCCATTACTGCCACCCTCGGCTTTATTCTGCGTCTTTCTATCATTATTGTTCATAACAACATCCCCATTAGTGGTCTGATGACTCTTTGCGATAACTTTATGTGGATGGAGGTAAAATTTCCAAATTGTGTAAACAAACAATCCCACAATGCCAAGAATCCAGAAACAGGCAACAGGGAATGGAATGGGCTTAGAAACAGTCTGCCAGTCAAACTTGAGCACTATAAGAAGCTCTGTTATAATTATAGCAGCTATCATCCAAGCCTGACGACCAAACTTCTTACAATTTCTGCAAAGACAAATTGTGAGTTTTACGAAAAAAATACTTCCTTTCACAGTTTGCCATACATGCTAGTATGGGACCTTTCATTAACAAAAACACTTCTTGCATCCTTAATTGGTAAGTAACACAGAATCTCTTTAAAAAATTGCCTAACATAAGTCAATCAATAAATCTGCCGCTAAGCATCATTTTAGTTCTAATAAGCTAAGTTTCATAACCACACTGACAATGAAAAGTCCACATTTTTATTAAGCCAAAACCGTGCAAAGGTAACTACAATATCATTGAAAGATATTACTACAGAAACCTGCTGACTTACGGATCGTCAAGAAACTGGAAAGCCTCCCTCATAGCAACAGCTCCTGCAAACAGGAAGAACACCAGACGCCCCAAACATAAATAGTGCTCAGGTGGAATCCACAACACAAATTTCAGGTAGAATGTGTTCAGTTCTGCAGCCAAAAACTGAAAATTAAGTAATTCAAAAATTATAGTTAATGGCATGGATTTCAAAAATGGTACATGTAGTTGGTCTACAAAAGATTACATGCTGTTTACACCAATATTATTGAGCCAAAGATTTTGAGTTTCTAAAAAGGCATAATAGTAATAGTTTAGAATGACTAAAAAAATATCACACAAAATTACAACACTGAAATTAACATATTTGCTTGATACAAATTTGAGAAGAAAAAGGCAACATTATGGGCTGCTGTATTGGGAAAAATCACTAAAACCTAAAATAAACTAGACTAAGTGTATTATTAAAATGAAACTATTATGAGCCTGAAATGAAAAGTTCTGATTTCTCTAAATGTCTCACCATAATGATGATTCCCAACATTGCCAACCATCGCTTCAAGCTGAATGTGGGCCTCCAATCGAAGTCCATCCAGCTGTAGGGGGTGAACTGGGAAGCAACACGCTGGAGACGGCCTCTGTGACAAAAAAAGGTGAAAAATTACATTTGTATAAATTATAATTGTGCACTCTAAATGGACCAGATGTTTAAATTAGAGGCCCAACTGATCACCATAAAACTAAATTATATCTATGATAATTTTGTATAAACCATCAATTTTGAAAGAATACATATCTTGATGTGAAAGTAAATATGAAATCTAGCCTCTGTTCCTTACAGGTGAGCTGGTGCCTGTATCATTCTATAAGCTATTATCATGATTCATCTGATTCAAATTCACAGTAATCAACACACCAGCAGCAGTTTAATTCTTGCCAATGTGAAAGAACAGGCCCCAAGCTGGGGTGGGGGTGGGGGGGTTTCAAACAAACTGCTTTTTGGTGGGAAAAGGTCTCCTCTGAATTAAAATTGATCTTGGTACACAAAGGTTTCATGGTAAAAGGTCCACTTTTTCAGAAAAAGAGCCCCCTCCCCCCCTTTGAAATAACTGGCTACAGGCCCAAAGAAACAGAAGAAATCTTGACATGCAATATTACTAGAGGTGCCATGTATTAATGGAATATTGAACGGATATAACCCCAGGTGGAATGATGCACAAAGTGATACATGTACTGTAATTTCCCACTATATTCAAACAAAAAGGAATAATCACATTTTTGAAAATAACATCATACTGGTAATATCTGATAAAAATGGCCATGGGTTTGGAATTTTGGGAGAGAAAATAGTTTTATATGACAGAATTTTTGTGAGGAACTTAACACGATGAATCTTTAAAAGATAGAGTCTTAAGAGATTCATTTTTTTCATCCAAAAGAGGACTAGGCAAAAGATCTTAAATTACCAGTATTTGCAGAAATTCTCAACTGCTCTTTGGTGCAGTCTTCCTCAGTGATATTGTTTGACCATTAAGTGGAGTTGTGGTCAAAATGATGTTATAGACTGGACTAAGCCTGTGCCCCCCACCCCCCAACCACAGTTAATTGTCATTGAATCTTTGAAAGATATTAAAAAGAAACAAGGGAGGCTCTTAATTTTTGTGAGGAATTATTGTAATTTCCATAGTGTTAAAATTGCTTTTGTTCTTACCTGTATGTGTGTATTTTCCACATCCCCCTCCAGTGGTAGTGTTTTAGTGAGAGATATTTCAGAGTCTTCATACCCAAGTAGATACCCAGACCATTACACACTAAGGCATCCATTATCCACTGAAGAAGATTATTGAAACTTACTGATGGACAGTATGTTATGATATGAAAATGAGAAGGCATTTACAAGAACACACACACAAACACACACACACACTACAGTATATATATATATATATATATATATATATATATATATATATATATATATATATATATATATATATATACAATGCATAAAAAGAACTTGGGGGATACTACTCTTTGTATATTAAATACATGCTTCAGAAATGGAAGGGGTAGATAATTTTGTCCCCTCCATTAATTCCAACTACATGTGTGTTTACGTGTTCATATGCGCCTGTGTTTCAAATGTTTGCAGGAAAATGAGTATGCGTACACATTTGTGAGAACCTATGTGGGATGGCAACTCAAATATAGCAAATGGGATATTCAAACTAAAACAAATCTGCAAATTGACAGTAATCAAGAGACAACCCCATTTTGATAATCTGTCTTAATCTCCATATTTACATTCATTTTGATTAAATTTCAGCACCAAAAGTAATGAACATACTGTGTGCGTACATTAGTGGTCATTGTAGCATGATATGTCATTAGCCATGAATTTGTAAATAAAGATGCAGGCCTAGAAAGTTTTCTTCTACACTGGACATTATGTCAGATCCCTAGATTCCGTGCCATCTTTGCTTTCACATCAAAAAAGCACATTCATTATATCAACAAAGAGTTAACACTTTTATCAGCCATGGCTTGATGGTCAGTTAGTGGACAAGATGTCACAAGAAAACACTGTTATTCAGGAGAAAAAAAAAGTGAAATTCAATACAATTTCAACTGAATTTGGTTTTCCTAACACTTCAAAAAATGCCTTTTTTCATCCCTTTCAGTATTTGCCTTTTTTCTTGGAAAAAGTCTGCATTTATGTTATATACATATAAAAGTTTTACATGCAGTTGTACTCACATGATCCCACCAGCATTCGCTAAAATTGGGCAGCTGGTGCTCTAGGGTATACTCTAGAACCTCAAACATGATACTGAGCACAGTGCACAACCAGTAATCTCGCAGGATCAAAGTCTGGAAAAGCAAAAAAATTTGATCTACATTTTTGCCATCTTTTGTAAAGAAGGAATACAAATAACTTTCTACATGAATTGAACAGATACTTTCACAAGAGTTTTTTTTTTTATTTCCCAGGACCAGTATATAATTTTGCTGACCTTTTCCTTCTTTCACTCTACAGTATGAAATTTTCTATCCCATCTAACATTTTTTGAAAGAGGGCTCTTACTTTTATTGAATGCACATTCAATAATGTATCATACTTAGAACTTATTTACTTGCACTTTAAATATCACTATGTAATGAGTGAATAATAATAATAATAATAATAATAATAATCTATGTTCCGTATACATAACAAAATTGAAAGACGTCTTAAAATAACATAGAAAGAAAAGAAAAAATGATAAACTTGACTACAGCACATCATAATTATTTCCAAATCAGATACCAACAGGATATATCAGATATTCTAGCTTTGTGCGTTCATTTAGCAGCTCAGTGCTTTGATAGTTTCACTCCAGTAATGACTCTAATCTAAAATCAATGCTGATGCATCTATACGTGGAAATGGTATTATAATCTGCAGGCAACTGATTCCAATAAAGACTGATACACATTACAATACAGTGGAATGCAGTGCAGTGCAATACAGTACAGTACAGTACAATGCAATACACTACCATTCAGTACAATATAGTACAATGCAATACAGTGCAGTCAGTACATTACAGTATAGTACAGTACAATACAGTAGACTGCAGTATAGTGCAATATGCTACAATGCAAGACAGTGCAGTGCAGTACAGTAAAGTATAACAAGGGCGGATCCAGGATTATTTGAAGAGGGGGTCCGATTTTTCAGGAATGACAGGCCACGGCCCTCCTTGGAGTGTTTTGGAGGGCAAACAGTGCCATTTGGAATATAAGAACTATAAAGCAGCTAGTCAAAATTCTAATTCCAAGAGGGGAATATCAGTGACATCCCCCCCTCTAAATCTACCACTGTATAGTACAATACATACGTATATGGCAATCATTGGATCTTTTCAATGGGCATAAAGTATCAATCTTTCAGTGACATTATTTCAGAACTATAAAACTTATATTTCTATATAGCACTTGTGGTGCTTTTACTGCACAGAATTCAAAAATAAGGTAACCTGCTTTTCAATTTTGCTGCTACCACTCAATAAGACTGTTCTAATTTTAAGAAATTATGACTTAAAAATACAGTACATGTGAAACTCACTGTTTCCCCATGTAAAGAGTCATTACCGTACTGCAAACCCCAGGGGCGTAACCAGACCTTTAAAAATTGTACGCACAGTTTTTTTAAAAATTCCCAGCAAAATGTAGACTAACGCAAGAGATGAAGGACAGCGTAATTACATGATATGTACCACACATCGCAGCTTAATTTCCATGAATAATAAAATCATCATTTAGTCAGAAACATTCTCGCAATGAAAAAAGTTTCATTATTCTTATTACCCAGAACGGTAACACTTTTGGAAACAAACAAAAGAAAAACCTTATAGGTAAAAAATAAGTGAATTAAAAAATCGGCCTTTTTGAGCCATTGCTGGGGCAATACGCCTCGCACCAGGGGGCTAAATGCCTACCGTG
Organism: Lingula anatina; assembly: GCF_001039355.2. The sequence continues at coordinate 267,422 of NW_019775632.1, read as the reverse complement.
GGCGTCTTGCCCCAAACTATAGGCGTTATGCCCCGCCTTTGTACAAAGCAAAATAAAATTAAATTATATTTCTACGGGACAACTTAGTAAGCCTTTAAAGCAACAGATAATTTTTTGTGGTACTGAGATAATAAAAATACCCATCAAATTTAAATGAGCTGTAATTCTACTCTTTACGGTAGGGCACTGTGATACTTCCAAAATTAAGTTCCTAGTACAGCCACTTGCTTTGGCTTTTCCCCATATAAGTGTAATAACTGATGATATACAATAAAAAAAAGTGCATGAAAGAACACTTCCGCATCTTTTTAGAATTATTTTTTATCTAAAAACGAAAAGGGGCAAAACGCCCAGTGATCGGGGCAAAACGCCCACTATAGGCGTTTTGCCCCATATCAGCATGGGCGTTTTGCCCCAAAGTGAGATTTTGTATATTTTTGCAAAATTCGGCGGGAAAGGTTTTATAAATCTGACTTCATCGAGACTTGTATGGAGGTCTGACATCATCCTATCTGTCACCAACAAAGTTTTTTAAATTCGTGCATTTGGTAGATGGTGTCACTGATGTTAAGGAAAAGGCTAGATTACTGTAAACAGGGCAAAAATGAACAAATTATCATAAAATGCTTACTTTTTAGTTTGTGGTTATCTCCGTCATGGAGGATTAGTCTGCTAGAAATCGGAAGTGGACAAAACATCACGAGACGCGTATTTATACGTAATACCTGAAAAAAGCGGGTGGGCATTTGACTCCGACTGGGCGTTTAGCCCCGGTCTACCTATTTATTTAAAAGGAGGCTAGCTTCGCATATGTGGAACCCCCTTCGAATAATCCTGGATCCACCTCTGAGTTGAACTAACATACGGTTTCATTCACCTTACATGTGGATTCATGGGTCCCAAAAAACAACCAATTGTACGACACGACAGAGCTCTGATACATCTAAGTTTAATTATTTGTTTGTGAAAATTGCCCATGTCACTCTGTTAGTTTGGAGGGGTAAGCTGGGTCAAGTCCGTGTCAAAATTCTTTGAAGCTTTGCAGGAAAAATTCTTCCTTTGTTTCTCTAGCTCCTTCTTAAACCTGGTGTCCAGATTTTATCTAGTGCCCCCAGGGTTGCGGGAGCTGCTCTTTGAAAATAACACTCAGGCAGATTTTTACCTGAGATAAATATCCCCAGCGAGAATGCGTTTGATATTCTCAAGAAAGAGGTTACAGAAGAGTTGAGGGCCACTGAACCCTCCAATTAAGGGGTAAAGGAAGTTCCAGTTAGATGGACGATTAAGATAGGACTTGTTAAGGTTACAGGCATTGTTTACCTCAGTTTGCAAGACGGTGGGGGAGGGGGGGGGTCAGAACAATTGTGCCTATACAATTGATACAGAGGTTTGTACATACAGTTTACTTAATAAGCAGAGGATTTTCTTTTATATTCCGTGAAAAATACGCTAAATTTATATAAAATAATATCATGGTTGGCCAAAAAATTGTACGCACAGTGCATCCGTGCGTATGCCTAGTTACGCCCATGAACCCAATGCTCATTGCAGTTGAACTTTGTCTATAATAGAACTGCAGCTACTTACTTTTAACCACCAACCAAAGAAATGTGTAGGAACAAAACCATCCATTTTATCCTGAAAGTAAAATGCATGAAAATATACAAGCTGATAAATGAAATAATACTTAAGCATTGTTTAACAAAATTTATACCAGAACTATCTTTGTCTCAATACTTTTAAAGACAGCTATCCTCAGAGTCCTGGGCTTGTATCATGGTACAATATGACAAGTACTTGTAAAAAAAATAATACCTGGCCATCACTTGAACAGAAGAGGGTTTTTACTTAAAATTTTCTATGCTTTATTTATAGCAAAATTTTACTCTTGCAAAACAGATAATTTTTGTTAAACATCAAAAGTTTTTTAGACACAAATTGAACATTTGAATCAACATTTTCAGCATTATTAACAGGACAATATTTTGAGAAAAACTATAATTTGGTTTAAATTTCATGAGTTATTACCATACTTTGTAAACTTGGACCACGCCCCCTGTTACTCTTACCTTGAGATTGTGGAAGGGATCCTCAAGTTTAGAAGGGTCATATATCAAACAATTGCCACCATAATCCTTCTCTGGAAGTGGCTGACCCAGTGTTTCATCAAAAAAAGTCAACAACTTTCTGGCATTATCAACAGTCTGAAACAAAAAAAAAA